>CAKNXH010069775.1:0-16240 GCA_932178445.1 Andricus quercusramuli
TTGAAATTATTGAAATTTATGAAAAATTCTTTGGAATATTTTAAAATACCCTAATATATTTACAAAATTTAAATCCTTAGAAATATTTTAAAACCCCCTGAAACTTTTTGATGATCTTAAGAGTTCCTTGGAATTTTTCTATACCCTGAAAATATATTATTTTGATCTTTAAAATGCTTTGAAACTTCATTATAAATTATTGAAATTTATCAAAAATTCCTTGGAATTTTAAAAATACCCTAAAATCTTTAAAATACTTTGAAATTATTGAAAATATTTAAAGTCTTTTGAAATGTTTTGAAATCCATTGCAACTTTTTGTATCTGTTGAAAATTCCATTGAATTTTTAATAATATCCTAAAAAATATATTCTCTAAAACCCTAAAATCCTGTGAATTGAAATGTTTAATTATTGAAATTTAAATTATTAAATTTTAAATTATTGAAGTGTATTAAAAATTCCTTGGAATCTGTTAAGATTCCCTTAAATATCTGAAATAATTTGAAATCTTATGAAATACCATTGTCACTTTTCAAAGATCTTGAAAATTCTTTGGAATTTTTAAAAATATTGTGAAATCTTTAAAATGGCTTGGAATCTCTTCGAATTATTGAAATTTATTAAAAATTCCTTGTAAATTTCTAAAATACCCTAAAATATTAAAAATACTTTGAAATTAATGAAATGTATTGAAAATTCGTTGGAATATTTTTAAATACCCTAGAATATTTAAAATATTTAAAGTTCTGTGAAATGTTTTGAAATCCATTGCAAGTTGTTAAATTTGTTGAAAATTCTTTGGAATTTTAAAAAATACCCCAAAAAAATATATTCTTTAAAACTCTAAAATCCTTTGAATTTACATTTTAAGTTATTGAAATTTAAATTATTGAATTTTAAATTATGAAATTTTACATTATTGAGGTGTATTAAAATTCCTTGAAATCTGTTAAAATTCCTTTAAATATCTGAAATACTTCGAAATCTTTAGGAAACCCTTGTGACTTTTTAAAGATCTTAAAAATTCCTTGGAATTTTTAAAAATATGATAAAATATTTAAAATACTTTGAAACTATTGAAATTTATTAAAATTTATTAAAAATTTCTTGGAACATTTTAAAATAGCCTAAAATATTTAAAAGCCTTTGAAATCTTTTGAAATACTCTAAAATATTTAAAATTTAAATTCTTTGAAAATTCCTTGGAATTTTTAAAAATACCCTCAAAAATATTTTCTTTAAATATCTAAAATCTTTTGAAATCACTTAAAATTATTGAGAGCTATTAAAAAATCTCTGGAATCTTTTAAAATGCCCTAAAATATTTCAAATCCTTTGAAATTTTTTAAATTTCTTAAACTTGTTGAAAATTCTTCGGAAGTTTTAAAAATAAACTTAAAAAATAAAATTCTTACAATTCTTTGAAACCCCTTTAAATTGTAGAAAAATATATCAATTTTGTTGGAACTTTTTAAAATATCGTCAAATATTTAAAATCCTTTGAAATCTTTTAAAATACTCTAAAATATTTAAATCTTTCGAAATCTTGTGTAAACCCTTGTAATTTTTTGAAGCTTTTAAAAATTCCTTGGAATTTTCAAAAATGCCCTAAAAAATATATGCTTAAAATGTCTAAAATCCTTCGGAATCGCTTTAAATGATTAAAATCTATTAAAAATTTTTTTAAATATTCTAAAATATGATTTTCAGAATATTTAACATTCTTTGAAATCTTTCGCAAACCCTCAAAACTTTTTAAAGCCTTTGAAAATCCCTTGGAATTTAAAAAAATATGTTCTTTAAATCTCTAAAATCCTTTGGAAACGTTTCAAATTATTGAAATTCATTTAAATTTCTCAAAAATATTTTAAATATTATGGAATACATTGAGAATTTGAAAAAATCTTCGAAATTTCTGTGAAATTTTTAAAAATACCCTAAAATTTTTGAATTCCAGCTACTTTCCCGCTTAATCGTAATGCTTGCGCTTCATCACGTTCGAGGGCAGCACTGTCGCCCTGTGTATGTGTGTGTCATGTGCATTTTGGCCTGTTTCAGTGTGTATGCCCAAAACAGCCGAAAATATCTCGGCGAAAAAATCTTGACATTAGAGCGAAATTCTTGATTTTCCTGTTGGTTTTCTCAGAGAATTTAGTGTTTGATCCTGACCCTGACGCTCTTTTTCCACCCGTTCGGTAAGATTTCGATCTTTTCTTCATTTTTCGCTCGCGCGTTGACATCGCGATCTTCAACGAAAAGAATTCGCGAAAGGGTTAGAAGTGCTTTATTCCCGTACAATTATTTCATCTTTTGCGAAAATTAAAATCGTCACTTAATCACCGACAATCAGCAAAATGAGAGATTCTTGAGAGGTTAGAAAATCCACTCGAGTCTTTTTACAGTGACGAATGAGCAGGTTTTCGATACGAAAAAACGTGTCAAAACTTGTATCTCTCTAACAAGTGGTTCCATGTGCGAATTAATTCCTTTGCTTTGCTCATGCGTACAGGTAGAGCTGCACAAAATTTGTTTTACATCTCTTGATATGATTTCAAATGCAACGCCGGTTAATTTTGTTGTATTTAAATCGATTATTTTTTATTAAAAATGTTTTCTTTAATTGCAAATTTTGGGTCTACTTAATTTATTTATAATTTTTTGGAGTAAAATTAGATTTTTATGTTATTTATGTTATAATTTAATGAAGATGTGGTGAATATTAAAAGCAGTTTTCGATAAAATATTAGATTTTCATTTATTGGCCACCTCCAATTTTAAGTGATCAATTTTTACAAATTTTAGTTAAATTATTTTCTAAAGTAAATGATCAAAAAACATTTTAAATATGTCGAGGAAATTTTTTATAAATTTTAATAATTTGAAGTGATTCCAAAAGGATTTATGGCATTTAAAAGAATTCCAAGACATTTTTAAGACATTCAAAAAGTTTCAAGGGTTTTAAAAGGATTTGAGATATTCAAGAGGATTTAAAAACATTCTCAAGAATTTTTAATAAATTTCAAGATCTTGAAGGTATTCCGAAGGTTTTAAAGTTAAATAAATATTTTTTTTGGGTATTTTTAAAGAATTTTAAAGATAAAAAAGCACATTTTTAGAGCATTTTAAAAAATTCCAAAGAATTTTAAAAATCTTCAAGAAGTTGTAAGAATTTGAAAAATTTTCAACGGATTTGAAGTATTTTACGATATTTTTTAAGTTTCCAAGGAATTTTTGATAGATTGCAATAATTTAAAGATAAAAAAAATACATTATTAAAGTATTTTAAAAATTCCAAAGAATGTTCAAGATCTTCAGAAAGAGTTGAAAGATTTCAAAAGATTATATAAAAAAGTATTTTAGGGTATTTAAAAATATTCCAAGGAGATTTTAATAGATTCAAATAATTTGAAGGTATTTCAAAGAATTTGAAAGATCTTCTAATATTTTTAAAAATTCCAAGGAATTTTTGAGAGCTTTACAAAGTTGCACAGGATTTAAAAAGATTTCAAGTATTTTAGGATATTTTAAAACATTCCAAGGAGTTTTTATAGATTTCAAAGGATTTTAAATATTTTACGGTATTTTAAAATATTCTAATGAATATTTAATAAATTTCAATAATTTGAATAGATTCCAAAGGATTTTAGACTTAAAGAATATATTTTTCAGGGTATTTTTAAAAATTCCAAGGAATTTTCAAGATCTTCGAAAAGTTTTTGGGGGTTTCAAAATATTTCTAAGGATTTTCAATCTTGTAAATATTTTAGGCTATTTTAAAATATTCCAAGGAATTTTTAATAAATTTCAATAGCTTCAAAGTATTTTAAAGATTTTAGCGTATTTTTAAAAATTCAAAAAAATGTCCAGATCTTTAAAAAGTTTTAAAGGTTTGCAAAAAATTCCAAAGGATTGTAAATATTTTACGATATTTAAAAATATTCCAGATTTTTAAATAAATTTCAATAATTTGAAGAGATTCCAAACCATATTAAAGATTGTATAATATTTTTAAAAATTCCAAGGAATTTTCAAGATCTTTAAAATGCGACAAGGGTTTCCTAAAGATTTCAAAGTATTTTATATATTTTAGGAAATTTAAAAAGATTCAAAGGAATTTTTAATACACTTCAATAATTTAAAGCGATTCCAAAGGATTTTAGACTTAAAGAATATATTTTTCAGGGTATTTTTAAAAATTCCAAGAAATTTTCAAGATCTTCAAAAAGTTTCAAGGGGTTTCAAAATATTTCTAAGGATATTAAACCTTGTAAATATTTTACGGTATTTTAAAATATTCCAAAGAATTTTTAATGAGTTTCAATAATTTTAAGAGATTCCAAACCATTCGAAGGATTTTATAATATTTTTCAAAATTCCAAGGAATTTTCAAGATCTTTAAAAAGTGACAGGGGTTTCCCAAATATTTCAAAGTATTTCATATATTTAAGGGAATTTCAACAGATTCCAAGGAATTTTTAGAACACCTCAATAATATAAACTTAAATACTTTAAAATTTAATAATTTAAATGTCAATAACTTGAATTTTTAATTCAAAGGATTTTAGAATTTTAATGAATATATTCTTTAGGGTCTTTTTGAAAATTCAAAAGAATTTTCAACAAATTTAACAAGTTGCAATGGATTTCAAAACATTTCAAAGGAATTAAAATATTTCCAAGAAATGTTTAATAAATTTCAATAATTTGAAGAAGTTCCAAACAATTTTAAAGATTTTATAATATTTTTGAAAGTTTCAAGGAATTTTCAAGATCTTGAAAAAGTGACAAGGATTTCCTAAAAATTTCAAAATATTTTAAATATTTTAGAGAATTTTAAAAGACTCCAAGGAATTTTTAATACACTTCAATAATTTAAAGCGATTCCAAAGGATTTGAGAGTTTTAAAGAATATATTTTCTCGGGTATTTTTAAAAATTCCAAGGAATTTTTGACAAACTTCAATAATTTAAAATTTAATAATTTGAAATTCAATGATTTATAACTTAAATTCAAAGGATTTTACAGTTTTAAAGAATATATTTTTTAGGGTATTTTAAAATATTCCAAGGAATTTTCAATAAATTTCATTAATTTCAAAATATTTTAAAGATTTTAAGGTATTTTAAAAATTTCCAAGGAATTTTTAATAAATTTCAATAATTTAAACAGATTTCAAAGGATTTTAGAATTTTAAAGAATATACTTTTTAACGTATTTAAAAAAATTCCAAGGAATTTTCGAGGTCTTCAAAAAGTTTGCGGGGTTTTCAAAATATTTCTGAGGATTTTAAATCTTGTAAATATTTCAGGCTATTTAAAAATGTTCGAAGGAATTTTTAATAACATAAAAGTTTCAATGGTTTGCAAAAAATTCCAAAAGATTTTGGATATTTTACGATATTTAAAAAATTTTTTAAATAAATTTCAGTAATTCGAAGAGATTGCAAACCATTTTAAATAAATATACGAAAACCATTTTAAAATATTTCAAAGTATTTCATATATTGAAGGGAATTTTAACAGATTAAATAATTTAAATTTCAATAACTTAGAATTTAAATACAAAGGATTGTAGAATTTTAAAGAATATTTTTTTGGCAGGTATTTTTGAAAATTCCGAAGAATTTTCAACAAATTTAAGAATGTATTTTCAAACATTTCAAAGGACTTTAAACATTTCAAATATTTTAGGGTATTTTAAAATATTCCAAGGAATTTTTGATAGATTGCAATAATTTAAAGAACTTCCAAACAATTTTAAAAATAAAAAAAATACATTTTAGGGTATTTTTAAAAATTCCAAAGAGTGTTCAAAATCTTCAAAAAGTGTTGAAAGATTTCAAAATATTATATAAAAAAGTAATTTAGAGTATTTTAAAATATTCCAAGGAGATTTTGATAAATTCCGATAATTTGAAGGGACTTCAAAATATTTGAAACATTTTATAATATTTTTTTAAATTCCAAGGAATTTTTAAGAGCATTAAAAAGTTGCAAAGGATTTAAAAAGATTTCAAGTATTTTAGGATATTTTAAAACATTCCAAGGAATTTTCAATAGATTTAGAAAGATTTCAAAGGATTTTAAATATTTTACGGTATTTTAAAATTTTCTAATGCATATTTAATAAATTTCAATAATTTGGAGAAATTCCAAAAAATTTTAAAGATTTTATAATATTTTTAAAAATTTCAGGCAATTTCAAGATCTTTAAAAAGTGTCAATGGTTTCCTAAATATTTCAAAGTATTTGATATATTTTAGGGAATTTTGAAATGTTCCAAGGAATTTTTAATACACTTCAATAATTTAAAATTTAATAATTTAAATTTCAATAATTAAACATTTTAATTAACAGGATTTTAGAGCTTTAAAGAATATATTTTTTAGGGTTTTCAAAAAATTCCAAAGGATTCTAAATATTTCACGATATTTAAAAATATTCCAAAGAATTTTAAATAAATCTCTGTAATTTGAAGAGATTCAAACCATTTTAAAGATTTTATAATATTTTTGAACATTCCAAGAAATTTTCAAGATCTTTAAAAAGTGGCAAGAGTTTCCTAAAGATTTCAAAGTATTTGATATATTTTAGGGAATTTTATCGGATTCCAAGGAATTTTTAATACACTTCACGAATTTGAAGTGATTCCGAAAGATTTTAAAGTTTAAAAAAATATATTTTTTAGGATATTTTTAAAAATTCCAAGGATTTTTTGATAGATTTCAATAATTTAAAAAAGTTCCAAAGGATTTAAAAAATAAAAAAAATACATTTCTAGGGTATTTTTAAAAATTACAAAGAATTTTCAAGATCTTAAAAAAGTTTTAAGGGTTTTCAAAAAATTTCAAAGGATTCTAAATATTTTATGATATTTAAAAATATTCCAGATTTAAAAATAAATTTTCATAATTTGAAGAGATTCTAGACCATTTTAAAGATTTTATAATATTTTTATAATTTTATTTTCAAATATTCCAAAGAATTTTTAAAAATTAATTTCTGTAATTGGAAGAGATTTCAAACTATTTTAAATATTTCATAATATTTTTAAAAATTCAAAAGAATTTTTAACATCTTTAAAAAGTTTTAATGGTTTTCAAAAAATTCCAAAGGATTTTTAATATTTTAGGGTATTTAAAAATATTCCAAAGAATATTTAATAAATTTCAATAATTTGGAGAAAATCCAAACAATTTTAATGATTTTATAATATTTTTATAATTTTATTTTAAAATATTCCAAAGAATCTTTAAAAATTATTTCTATAATTGGAAGAGATTTCAAACCATTTTAAATATTTCATAATATTTTTAAAAAATCCAAGGAATTTTCAAGATCTTTAAAAAGCAGCAGGGGTTTCCTAAAGATTTCAAAGTATCTGGGTTGTCTTAAGGAATTTAAAAAGATTCCAAGGAATTTTCAATAGATTTCAGTAATTTAAAGCGACTCAAATATTTAAAGAATATATTTTTCAGCGTATTTTTAAAAATTGCAAGAAATTTTCAAAAGATTTAAAAAGTTTCAAGGGCTAGCAAAAAATTTCAAAGGATTTTAAATATTTTCAGATATTTTAAAATATTCCAAGGAATTTTCAATAAATTTCAATAACTTCAAAGCATTTTAAAAATTTTAGGGTATTTTAAAAATTTCCAAGAAATTTTTGGTAAATTTCAATAACTTAAAGAAGTTGCAAAGGATTTTAAAGATAAAAAAATATATTTTCAGGGTATTTTTAAAAATTCCAATGAATTTTCAAGATCTTTAAAAAGTTTGATGGGTTTGCGAAAAATTCCAAAGGATTTTAAAAATTTTATGGTACTTTAAAATATTCCAAAGAATGTTTAATAAATTTCAATAATTTTAAGAGATTCCAAACCATTTTAAAGATTTAATAATATTTTTGAAAATTCCAAGGAATTGTCAAGATCTTTAAAAAGTGGCAAGGGTCTCCAAAAGCTTTCAAAGTATTTTAAATATTTAAGGGAATTTTTAATACACTTCAATAATTTAATGCCATTCGAAAGGATTTTAGAGTCTTGAAGAATATATTTTTTAGGAAATTTTTCAAAATTCAAGAGAATTTGAAAGATCTGGAAAAAGTGACAAGGTTTTCCTAAAAATTTCAAAGTATTTGAGATATTTTAGGAAATTGTAACAGATTCCAAGGAATTTTTAATACACTTCAATAATTTAAAGCGATTCCAAAGGATTTTAGAATTTTAAAGAATATATTTTCTAGGGTATTTTTAAAAATTCCAAGGAATTTTTGACAAATTTCAATAATTTAATGAAGTTCCAAAGAGTTTTAAAGATCAAAAAAATATATTTTTAGGATATTTTAAAAAATTTCAATGAATTCTCAACATTTTTAAAAAGTGACAAGGGTTTCCTAAATATTTCAAAGTATTTCATATATTTTAGAGAATTTTAACAGATCCCAAGGAATTTTTAATACACTTCAATACTTTGAAGCGATTCCAAAGGATTTTATGGTTTTAAAGAATATATTTTTTAGGATATTTTTAAAAATTTCAAGGAATTTTCAACAGTTTTGAAAAGTTCCAGTGGATTTCAAAACATTTCAAAGGACTTTAAATATTTTATGGTATTTTAAAATATTCTAAGAAATTTTCAATAAATTTCATCAATTTCAAAGTATTTTAAAGATTTTAGGCTATTTAAAAAATTTCCAATGAATTTTTAATAAATTTCAATAATTTGAAGAGATTCCAAACCATTTTATTGATTTTATAATATTTTGAGAAATTCCAAGGAATTTTCAAGATTATTAGAAAGAGACGGTTTCCTAAAAATTTTAAAATTTTTGATATATTTTAAGGAATTTTAAAAGATTCCAAGGAATTTTTAATACACTTCAATGATTGAAAATTTAATAATTTAAATTTCAATAATTACAAATTTTAATTCAAAGGATTTTAGATCTCATAATATTTTTGAAAATTCCACGGAATTTTCATGATCTTTAAAAAAGGTCAAGGGTTTCCTTAAAGATTTCAAATTATTTGAGTTATTTTAGGGAATTTTAAAAGATTCCAAGGAATTGTTTAATACATTACAATAATTTAAAGCGATTCCAAAGGATTTGAGATATTTGAAGAATATATTTTTTAGGGTATTCTTAAAAATTAGAAGGAATTTTCAAAAGCTTTAAAATGTTTCAAGGATTTGCAAAAATTCCAAAGGATTTTAAAATATTTTACGGTATTTAAAGATATTCTAAAGTGTTTTAAATATTTTAGGGCATTCTAAAATATTCCATTGAAATTTTAATAAATTTCAATAATTTGAAGAGATTCCAAATCGCTTTAAAGATCTTATAATATTTTTAAAAATTCCAAGAAGTTTTCAAGAACTTAAAAAAGTTGCAAAAGCTTTTCAAAATATTTTAATATTTTTTTTTTAAACATTCTAAGCAATTTTCAATCGATTCTAATAATTTGAAGAGAATTTATTTGGCAAATTTTAAGTAAAATTAGATTTTAATCTGCTTTATATTATAAACTGACTTAGATGTAGTGAAATTTAAAAGCAATTTCCGATAAAATGAGCGTCATTGGCTTCCTGTATTTTTAAGTGATTAATTTTTACAAAGTTTAGTTAAATATATTTTCTAAAGTAGATGATAAAAAAAGATTTGAAACATTTTTTTAGGGGAATTTTTCATAAATTTTTAATAATCTGAAGTGATTCCAAAAAATGTTATGGTGTTTAACAAATGCCGAGACATTTTTAAGATACTTAAAATGTTTCAAGTGTTTTCAAAAGATTTAAGATATTTAAGGGAATGTTAAAAGATTCCAAAATTTTTAAATACATTTCAAGAATTTGAAGGGATTCCAAAGGATTTTATTATTAGAAAAAAAATATATTTTAAAGCTATTTTTAAAAATTCCAAGGAATTTACAAGCTCTTCAAAAAGTTTCAGGGGTTTTCAAAATACCTGTATTTCTAAGGATTTCAAATCTTGTAAATATTTTAGGGTATTTCAAAATATTCTAAGGAATTTTTTATAAAATTCAATATTTTCAAAGTATTTTAAAGATTTTAGGATATTTTTGAAATTTACAAGGAATTTTTTATAGATTCCAATCATTCAAAGAAATTCCAACAAATTTTAAAAATGAAAAAAATACATTTTTATTTTTTTTTTAATTCCAAAGAATTTTCAAGATCTTAAAAAAGTTTTAAGGGTTTGCAAAAAATCCCAAAGGATTAAAAATATTTTACGGTATTTAAAAATATTCCAAAGAATATTTGATAAATTTCAATAATTTGGAGAAATTCCAAACATTTTAAAAATTTTATAATATTTTTATAATTTCATTTTTAAATATTCCAAAGAATGTTTAACAAATTAATTTCTATAATTAGAAGAGATTTCAAACCATTTTAAAGATTTCATAATATTTTTGAAAATACCAAGGAATTTTCAAGATCTTTAAAAAATGACTAGGATTTCCTAAATATTTCAAAGTATTTGTGTTATTTTAGAGAATTTAAAAAGATTCCAAGAAATTTTCAATAGATTTCAGTAATTTAAAGCGACTCAAAAGGATTTAAAATATTTTACGATATTTTAAAAAATTCCAAAGAATTTTTAATACATTTCAAGAGATTCCGAAGGATTTTAAAGTTCAAAACAATATTTTTTAGGGTAGTTTTAAAAATTCGAAGGAATTCTTGATAGTTTTTAATAATCTAAAAAAGTTCCAAAGGATTTTAAATATTTTACGGTATTTAAAAATATTCCAAAGAATTTTTAATAAAATTCTAAGGATTTTAAATCTTGTAAATATTTTAGTCTATTGGAAAATATTCGGAAGAATTTTCAATAACATTTAATAAATTTAAATAGTTTCAAAGTATTTTAAAGATTTTAAAAAATTTGAAGAGATTTCTAACCATTTTTAAGATTTTATAATATTTTCCAAAATTCCAAGGAATTTACAAGATGTTTAAAAAGTGACAAGGATTTCCTAAAGATTTCAAAATATTTGAGATATTTTAGGGAATTTTAAAAGGTTCGAATGAATTTGTAATACACTTCAATAATTTAAAGCTTCAATAATGCAAAATTTAATAATTTAAATTTTAAAATTATAAGTTTTAATTCAAAGGATTTTAGAGATTTAAAGAATATATTTTTTAGGATATTTTTAACAATTCCAATGAATTTTCAAGAGCTTTAAAAAATTGCAGGGGTTTTCAATAGATCTCAAAGGAGTTTAAATATTTTACTGTACTTTGAAAGATTCCAAAGAATTTTTATGACAAGAGTTTCAAAATATTTTTTAAGGATTTTAAATTTTGCAAATATTTTAGGGTGTTGTAAAATATTCCAAGGAATTTTTGATGAATGTTAATAATTTCAAAATATTTAAGAGATTTTAGCGATTTTTGAAAAATTCAAAAGAATTTTCCAGATCTTTTAAAAGTGTAAGGGTTTGCAAACAATTCCAAAGGATTTTAAATATTTTACAGTATTTTAGAATATTTCAAAGATTTTTCAATAAATTGCAATAATTTGAAGAGATTTCAGACCATTTTAAAGATTTTATAATATTTTTCAAAATTCGAAGGTATTTTCAAGATCTTTAAAAAGAGACGAAGATTTCCTAAAGATTTCAAAGTCTTTGAGATATTTAAGGGAATTTTAAAAGATTCCAAGAAATTTTTAATACACTTCAATAATTTAATGCCATTCCAAAGGATTGTTGAGTTTCAAAGAATATATTTTTTAGGGTATTTTCAAAAATTCCCAGGAATTTTCAAGAACTTGAACAAGTTTCAAGAGATTTCAAAACGTTTTAGAGGATTTGAAATATTAAGGGGAATTTAAAAATATTTCAAGAAAGTTTTGATAGATTTCGATCATTTGACAAGGTTTTCAAGAGCATTCAAAGGATTTTACACATTTTAGAGTATTTCAAAAGATTCCAAAATATCTTAAATATTGTAGGGTATTCCAAAACATTCCAAAATTTTTTTAATAAATTCTAATCATTTGAAGAGATTCCAAATCGCTAAAGATTTTATAATATTTTAAAAAATTCCAAGGAATTTGAAAGATCTTTAAAAAGTGGCAGGGGTTTCCTCAAGATTTCAAAATATTTATGATGTATTTTTAGAATTTTAAAAGATTCCAAGAAATTTTAAATAGATTTCAATCACTTAAAGCGATTCGAAAGGGTTTTATATATTTAAAAAACTTCCAAGGAATTTTCAAAAGCTTTAAAAAGTTTCAAGGGTTTGCAAAAGATTTTAAAGAATTGTAAATATTTTATAGTATTTTAAAAGATTGCAAAGGATTTCAAATACTTTAGACTATTTAAAAATATTCCAAAGAATTTTTAATAAATTTCAATAATTTGAAGACATTCCAAATCATTTAAAAAATTTTATAATATTTTTAAAAAGTCCAAGAAATTTTCAAGAGCTTTAAAAAGTTTCAGGGGTTTTTAAAAGGTTCCAATTTATTTTCAATATTTTACGGTATTTTAAAATATTCCAAAGAATTTTTAATAAATTTCAATAATTTCAAGACATTCCAAACCGTTTTAAAGATTTCATAATATTTTTTAAAATTCCAAAGAAATTTACAAGATCTTTAAAAAGTGGCAAGCGTTGTTGAAAGATTTCAAAGTAATTGAGATATTTTAGGAAATGTTAAAAGAATCTGAGGAATTTTTAACAGATTTCAATAGTTTAAAGCGATTCTAAAGGATTTAAGAGATTTAAAGATGATATTTTTTAGGGTATCTTTAAAAATTCCAAGGAATCTTCAAAAGCTTTAATAAGTTTCTAGGGTTTTCAAAAGATCTCAAATACTTTGAAATGTTTTGAAATTCCTTAAAACTTAGTTAAGCTGACGAAAATTCTTTGAAAGTTTTAAAAATGCCCCTGAAGAAATAAAATAAAATAAAATCTTTCAAATCCTTTGCAATCGCTTCAAATTATTGAAATCTATTAGAAATTCCTCGTAATCTTTTAAAATACCCTAAAATATTTAAAATCCTTAGAAATCTTTCCCTTTGCTTTGCTCATGCGTACAGGTAGAGCTGCACAAAATTTGTTTTATATCTCTTGATATGATTTCAAATGCAGCGCCGGTTAATTTTGTTGTTTTTAAATCGATTATTCTTTATTAAAAATGTTTTCTTTAATTGCAAATTTTGGGTCTATTTAATTTATTTATAAATTATTGGAGTAAAATAAGATCTTTATTTGATTTATATTATAATCTGACTTGGAAGTGGTGAAATTTAGAAGCAATTTTCGATAAAATAAGTGTCATTGGCCAACTGCAATTTTAAGTGATCAATTTTTACAAATTTTAATTAAATTATTTTGTAAAGTAGATGATCAAAACAGATTTGAAATATGTCGGGGGGAATTTTTTATAGATTTTAATCATTTGAATTTTTTAAAGATATTTAAAAAGTTTCAAGGATTTTTAAAGGATTTGAGATATTTAAGGGAATTGTAAAAGATTCCAAAGAATTTTCAATAAATTTCAAGAACTTGAAGGGATTCCAAAGGATTTTAAAGTTAAAAAAATAGATTTTTTAGGGTATTTTAAAAAATTCCAAGAAATTTTCAAGATCTTCAAAAACTTTCAGGGGTTTTCAAAATATTTCTAAAGATTTTTAATCTTGTGAATATTTTAGGGTATTTTAAAATATTCCAAGGAATTTTCAACAGATTTAAGAAGTTGCAGTGGAGTTCAAAACATTTCAAAGGATTTTAATATAATAAATATTTTGAGGTATCTTAAAATATTCCAAGGAATTTTTAATAAATTTCAATAATTTCAAAGTATTTTAAAGATGTTAGCGTATTTTTAAAAATTCAAAAGAATTTTCCAGATCTTTAAAAACTTTGAGAGGTTTTCAATGAATTCCGAAGGATTTTAAATATTTTACGGTATTTAAAAATATTCCAAAGTATTTTCAATAAATTTCAATAATTTGAAGACATTCCAAACCATTTTAATGATTTTATAATGTTTTTGAAAACTCCAAGAAATTTTCAAGATCTTTTAAAATTGACAAAGGTTTCCGAAAGATTTTGAAGTATTTAAGATATTTTAGGGTATTTAAAAATATTACAAGAAATTTTAAATAAATTTCAATAATTTTAAAGATTTTAGGGTATTTTCAAAATTTCCCAGGAATTTTTTTACAGATTTCAGTAATTTAAAGAAGTTCCAAAGAATTATAAAGATAAAAAAATACATTTTCGGGGTATTTTCAAAAATTCCCAGGAATTTTCATGATCTTCAAAAAGTTTTAAGGTTTTGCAATAATTCCAAAGGATGTAAATATTTTACGGTATTTGAAAATATTCCAAAGAATTTTGAATAAATTTCAATTATTTAAAGAGATTCCAGGCCATTCTAAAGATTTTATAATATTTTTAAAAATTCCAAGGAATTTTCAAGATCTTTAAAATTTGCAGGGGTTTCCTAAAGATTTCAAAGTATTTGATATATTTTAGGGAATTCAAAAAGATTTCAAGGCATTTTTAATACATTTGAACAATTTAGAGCGATTCCAAAGGATTTTAGAGTTTAAAAAAATATATTTTTAAGAGTATTTTAAAAAATTCCAAGGAATTTTCAAGATCTTCAAAAAGTTTTAGAGGTTTTCAAAATATTTCTAAGGATTTTAAATCTTAATACACTTCATAAATTAAAAAAATATAATTTACATTTAAAGATTTCAAAGGATTTTAGAGTTTTAAAGAATATATTTTTTAGGGTATTTCGAAAAATTCCAAGGAATTTTCAAGGTCTTCTAAAGGTTTCAGGGGGTTCAAAATATTTTAGGGTATTCAAAAATATTCCAAAGAATTTGTAATAAATTTCAATAATTTCAAAATATTTTAAAAGTTTTAGGGTATTTTTAAAAATTCCAAAGAATTTTCCAGATATTTAAACAGTTTCAGTGGTTTCCAAAAGATTTTAAAATTGTTTAGATATTTAAGGAAATTTGAAATGATTCCAAAAATTTTTAAATAAATTTCAAAAATTTGAAGGGATTCCAAAGGATTCTAAAGATCAAAAAAAATATATTTTTAAAAATTGCAAATAATTTTCAAGATCTTTAAAAAGTGACAAGGTTTTCCTATAAATTTCAAAGTATTTGAGATATTTTAGGAAATTGTAACAGATTCCAAGGAATTTTTAATAAATTTCAATAATTTCAAAGCATTTTAAAGAGTTTAGGGTATTTTTAAAATTCCAAGTAATTTTTGATAAATTTCAATCATTTATAATGAAGTGCCAAAGCATTTTAAAAATCAAAAAAATATATTTTCAGGGTATTTAAAAAAATTCCAAGGAATTCTCAAGATCATCAAAAAGTTTCAGGGCGTTTCAAAATAATTCTAAGGATTTAAATTTTGTAAATATTTTAGGGTATTTTAAAATATTCCAAGGAGTTTTTCATAAATTTCAATAATTTGAAAGTATTTTAAAGATTTTAGAAATTAAAAGAATATATTTTCTTCTGGTATTTTCAAAAATTCCCAGGGATTTTCAAAGGCTTTAAAAAGTTTGAAGATTTTGCAAAAGATTTCAAAGGATTTGAAATATTTAAGAGAAATTTTTAATTATTTCAAAAGATTTAAAATATTTTAGTATATTTTAAAATATTCCAAAGAATTTTTTTATATATTTCAATAATTTGAAGAGATTCCAAATCATCTTGAAGATTTTATAAAATTTTTGAAAATTCCAAGGAATTTTCAAGATCTTTAAAAAGTGACAAGGATTTTCTAAACATTTCGAAGCATCTGATATATTTTAGGGAATTTCAAGAGATTCTAAGGAATTTTTAATACACTTTAATAGTTTAAAGCGATCCCAAAGGATTTTAGAGTTTTAAAAGATATATTTTTTGGGGTATTTTTAAAAATTGTAAGGAATTTTCAACAGATTTAACAACCGACAATAAATTTCAAAACATTTACAAGGATTTTAAAGATTTTTAATATTTTAGGGTATTTTAAAAGATTACGAGAAAATTTAAATAAATTTCAAGAATTTCAAGGGATTCTAAAGAATATGAAACGTTTAAAAAGTATATTTTTTAGAAAATTTTTAAAAATTCCAAGGAATCTCCAAGATCTTTAAAAAGTTTCAGGTGTTTTCAAAAGATTTCAAAGGATTTTAAATATTTTAGGGTATTTTAAAGTATTTCAAGAAATATTTATG
>CAKNXH010069827.1:0-10286 GCA_932178445.1 Andricus quercusramuli
AATATTTACAGTGAGGAATTTCCAAACGGGCTGGAAATGGCTTCACAAATGGCGCCCAACTAGTTCCTAACCTAAATTAAAATCAACCCTAGATTTTTTTTCTTTGGTGATCAATGATCGCTCACACCTACCAGACCGAACACACATTTTTCCAAAATTTAGAAATCGAACGCAACTTCCCCAATCCCCAAGTTCGGCTGCTATGAGCGCCATACCCAACCACAAATTATCGGTATATATGTATATATTTATATATACATATATACCCACAAAGAATAATAACCACATTTATTGATTTATCTGAGTATTGTGATTTCTTTATTTCTTTTGATATGATATGATTTTTCATGATTTGTATGTTTATCCATCAATGATGCCTGTATTTACTTGCTATTCATTTTGAAGTGGGTTCCGATATAAGAGACCTGAATTGTTCAGTTCAGTATTTTGGGTATATAAGTTCTTACGATATACTGAGCAATTCCGTCATCTTCACAAGCTCCAAAATGTCGCAATAACCATTGTCCCATTTCGCCATATGGAAATTTATAAAAATTTTTTTTATATACCGTTTTTTTCTTCGGTCGCTCTCGGAAGGTTACAGGTTCGCGACATCCTAGAAGCAAAAATTTTGTTTTCTTTCTTTTACTTGTCGCGCAATGGCAAGACGTACGCGTTAGCAATCGTCGGAATAAACAGTAAAAATCTAGATCCACTTATTCATGCGTGATAGGAAATCAAGCTGTTCTGAAAAGGCCCTTATGAATTAAGATTTTAGATTTCATTTCAGCTTGGGAATTAGAAATTCGTTGTCTAGCTAACAAAATGGCGTTCTTGAACTCACTCGACAACGTTACGACCTATACGGAATTAAAAAACTTGATCGCGGAATTAGACAATCCGGAAATTAATGAAAGCCTCGAAGCTCTGGAACTAGATACTTCCGGTACTAGAAAAATAAAATGTGCTCGATTGCGAAAAGGCATTAAGCTTCTTAAAGGGTGGCCATCCAGAGAATCGGACTATACATCCGCAACTTCAGCTCTCACATTAGATGATACGGAAATTGAGTCCGATTTTGAAAATTTAGCCGCGGGCCCTCCTGTTAACATTCCTCAAACCGCAGCCACTTTAACGGTAGAAACTAGGGTAACTAACGCGAGCTACATAACGACAGTATCTTCTTCGGGAAATAATGTAACTAACGTCACGAATACCACAGCTGCAGGTTCCCTAAGCACGGTTTCGACACCAAGAATAAAACCAACGCTTTTTCCTCCAATTAACCCAACTAATGTGTCATTTAATTATGCACAGATCTTCGGTATGCAAAACCCCTTCAATTTGACAGACCCGGTAGTCTCTTACGACACTACCGAGCCTGCTGCCAATCATCCTCAGCTTCCCCATCGCGTGTTACAAAATACCTCCGATACCCAAAATATGAAACCGTTGCCTGAATACCGGAAAATAAATAGACAGGTTACTTCACACCCTACAGCGGACAAGCCCAGAAATTTTGATCGATGCTCCACACAGAATGAGACGCTGGGTGCTATTCGAAAAGACACGGCGAAAATGTCCAACCTAGGTAGATTATTCCCTAACACCACAGCGTCAGAATCGGAAATTGAAAATCACGAGATTAGAGTAGACAAAGAACACAGTCTTGGTCTAAATAGAACTAAATTAAATAGGTACAGCCGTACATCCTTTACCGAAACTCGTCGTGATGAATGTCAACCTGATTTCGTGAAATTCAACCCAAACATCGAAAAAGAAAAATTTTCTAGACTAAGCCCACAGAATAAACCGCGAAGAAGCAATATAAGCTATAAAGATACACGTACCCACGACCACTCTTCAGACAGAGATACGGTTTATGGCAATAGATCGGCCAATAGAAACCGCATAGGAAATAGGGACTTAGGAAAAATCGTTCTGGGTTGGAACCTCACATTTAACGGTAAAAGCGACCTGAGCGCAGATGGGTTTCTAACAAAAATTGAAGACCGTAGGAGACTAACTAGGGTATCGGATGACGAATTATTGATGGCAATGCCGGTTTTACTGGAGGGAATCCCGTAAAAATGGTTCAGAAACCACGAGAAGGAATTTTACAGTTGGCGAAAATTCAAGAAAGAGTTCAGATCTCACTTCGGCGACGATGACTTTGAGAGAAGAGTCAAAGAGCAAATTCAGTCTAGAACACAAGGTAAAGATGAGTCTATTGATGACTATCTAACCAATGTTCAAAGCCTAATAAATCTGCTCGAGGACGAAATTCCGATAGTTGACCAACTAGACTGGGTCCATAGAGGCCTTAGGCCTGATTATCACAAAGTCATCCGTCGTTCCGATTATAGATCGTTTCG
Organism: Andricus quercusramuli; assembly: GCA_932178445.1. NCBI lineage: Eukaryota > Metazoa > Arthropoda > Insecta > Hymenoptera > Cynipidae > Andricus > Andricus quercusramuli. The sequence goes on from CAKNXH010069827.1 coordinate 2,376, forward strand.
TGAACTATCTCGTTTAGGAAGAAGCTGGGAAAAAGAGTGGAACGTGTATATTAGAGAATATAAGACCCCACCTCCTCCCGAAAATTCTTTCCTAAAAGAATTTGCGTACAGGCCGAGGTCGACCCAAAAGACAACGAAGCAATCGCCAACGTCAGCATGGAAAGAGGAGATAGATAAAACCTCCGCGATCAGCACAGAACAGAAACAGGGCACAAATAACCAAGGCAATAGGCCAAAACAGGCGGAAAAAGGGCAACACTCACCCCATGTCGGTTTTAAGGAGGGGGAGGTCAGCAGAAGGCTAAGCCTTCTACTGATATTAATAAAAACGAGCCCCAAGCTAGAAACCCGAACGAGGTGATCTGCTTTAACTGCAAACAGGCAGGTCACTTCCAAAAGGGCTGTGCCTCGCCCAGAAGGTTGGTTTGCTACGTATGCAAAACTGAGGGCTTCACAATAAAAACTTGTCCTAGATGTTCGGGAAACGAGGCGAAGAAGCAGTGAGCCCGGTCGGCACTGCCTCTCCGCCGCTCGAGACCGTAATGAAAAATGATAATTTAACTTCGGCGAACTCGAGCCCCGAGATAATGGTATCGGTACAAGCGATAGTAGATATGGATAATTACCGGGGCGTTACTGTACCGTCTGAGATCGAGTTAGACCTGCCAATTTCGACAATGGGAGATTTGAATATCGAGAATGCTGTGACAATAGCCTGTACTGCCTACTCGAGATTTGAAACAGACAGGGATACGAATAAGACGTTAGCTCCCACCGAACCTACAGGATTTGTGGTACCGACAGATCCTCGCTGCGGAGATATGTCAGATAGGGAAAGTTTGTATAGCTTAATCCAACCTGAAGAAGTCATAGTTGAGGCTCAGATACATGATAACCCTAAAATAGAGTTATTTGATTCAGGAGTGGAAACCAATTTAAAAGCGTCCGGAAATAGTGTGGATGATCTCGACAAGATTATTGCAATTAGAGAGTGCCTACCGGAAATAGATTTGATTAGTGGTATTGTGGAGTCGACAGAAATAGCCAATAGGATTCACATTAGGGCTTCTATCGATTCCGTCTCCTTGGACACTCTCATAGATAACGGATCCTCTCGAGTACTATTGAGAAAATCGGCTTGGGACGTAATCGCCAGGACTTCAGGGAGAGAACTCGATTGTAGTAAGAAATCCCGCATGATCATGGCTAACGGTTCAATGGATACTATGATTGGAAGGGTCAATCTTCCGATAACGATCGATGGAGTTACGCGGACGTGTGAGGTTAGGATTGCAAACAACCTGGACACAGAATTGATCTTGGGTCTGGATGGTCAGGGAAAGTTTGATATGGCATTTCTCTCACGGTCGCGTAAAGTCTTCATGCCGGATTCGGAAGGGAAACATTATCCTTTGAAACAATGGTTAGTGGAAGAGGAAAATTGTAGTGGTATAGCAGCCCTACATGAAGGGGAGGAGGAAGTTTTAAAGGCATTTCTGAAAATAAAGTTCCCTCCAAAATCGCAGGGCCCATTAGGCGCGACCCACCTCATTACCCACTCAATTGATGTGCAAGGGCATACCCCAATTAAGGAAAGGTATAGGATAGTGTCTCCCAAAGTACAGGCGATCATGTACGAAGAAGTTGATAGGTTATTGGCTGAGGGTATCATATCGGAGTCATATAGTGAATGGTCAGCACCCATAGTAATGGCTCGTAAGCCGGGAGGGAAATATCGTTTATGTTTGGATTTTCGGAAACTGAACGCTATTTCCAAGAAGGATGCATACCCTCTTCCTTATATGACAGACATATTGCGACAACTCAAGGCCGCACGGTATATAACGAAATTAGATTTGAGTGCGGCTTTCAATCAGATCCCGTTGGATAAAAATAGTCAAGCTTACACAGCGTTCACGGTACCGGGAAGGGGCCTGTTTGAGTTTAAGCGGATGCCCTTCGGGCTTACTGGGGCCCCGGCCACATTTCAAAGACTCATTGACAGGGTGATAACCCCAGAGATGAGACCCAATGTCTTCAGTTATCTGGACGACATTATTATCGTGACGGAAACTTTTGACGAGCACCTACATTGGTTGGGGAAGGTCCTCGGCCGTGTAAATGAGGCAGGATTAACGATAAATCCAGATAAGAGTGAGTTTTGTTGTTCTGAGGTGAAATATCTCGGATTTGTCGTCAACAAAGATGGCCTCAAAGTTGACTCCGATAAGGTTGCCCCCATAGTCTCGTATCCTGCTCCCAAAACGGTTAAACAACTGCGTCGATTTATGGGCATGACCTCTTGGTATAGGCGGTTTATACCGGAATTTGCGACGTTAGCCGAACCACTAACCCGACTTTTCCGAACTAAAATTAAGTGGTATTGGGGGGAGGAACAACAAGAAGCTTTTGACAATTTAAAGGCAGCCCTAACAAGCGCCCCCATACTCGCGTACCCATTGTTCAATGAGGTGGAAGAGAACCCATTAAACCTCCAAACCGATGCTAGCGCCTCTGGGTTAGGAGTGGTCCTCACTCAAAAGCAGGATGGCGAGGAAAGGGTCATCGCATACGCAAGCAGGACCTTGACGGCAGCCGAGCGGAACTATACCGTTACGGAAAGGGAATGTCTCGCTGTGGTCTGGGGAATCCGAAAGTTCCGTGAATATCTGGAAGGATTTCATTTCGTGGTCATCACTGACCATAGCAGCCTTCGCTGGCTTAACAACCTGCGTAACCCAACCGGAAGGCTCGCCAGATGGGGTTTGGAGCTCCAAGGTTACGAGTTTGTTATTGTCCACCGAAAGGGTGCTTTGCACCATGTCCCAGATGCGTTGTCGAGAATTACGGAAGAAGACGACACACCGGTAGCTAGTATAGGCGTTACCAAATGGGTGGAATGTCTCCCGATTCGGGCGGCAAACGGTGCCACGGTAAGGGGAGCCTTCGAGGATTTGATCGTGTCTCGGTGGGGTTCTCCGGAGGTCATTCACACTGATAATGGCACCGAGTTCACCAATAAACTATTAGGGCAAATGTGCAAAAATATCGGGATTATACACACTACGAATCCCGTTTACCATGCACAAGCGAATCCCACCGAGCGAGTGAATCGTATCCTAAAAACTATGATTGTTTCCTTCCTGAGGGACAATCATAGGGATTGGGATCTTCACCTGCCCGAGTTTAGATTCGCTTACAACACCGCGGTCCACGGTACCCTTAAAGTTTCTCCGGCATTTCTGAATTTTGGCCGTAACCCATTGCCATACCGGTCCTTGCGTAGAGAGTTGGAATCGGGTACTCAACATCAGCAGCCTAATGACGAGAAGTGGGCCGAGAGAGTCGCTAGATTGGATCATTTGCGCGACCTGATTTGTAGAAATTTAGACAAAGCCCACGAAAGCCAAGCAAAATATTATAACGCTAAGAGACGAGAAAGGAGCTTCCAAGTGGGTGACTTAGTCCTTAGGCCCAACCGAAAGTTATCGAAAAAGATAGACAATGTCGCGGGAAAATTATTTCAGAAATTTGAGGGCCCTTTTAAGATTAAGCGTCGATTATCCCCGGTAGTTTTCACTCTTGTAGACAAGAAGGGCAAGTTTATCGGCAAGGAACACCTTAAGAACCTGAAACCTTTCGTTGCGTCCGAATAGTTTACGACGCGAACTATAGAACCCTTTTCTTCCAGGTCTGGTATAGTTACCTCGATAACTGCCAGGAGGCGATGCCGGATTCGGCCAAACGCGGGTACGTCCCTAAACCTCCGGGTTATTGGACCGCCAAGTACCGGGAGTATGAGGCTTCGCTGGTCACTCAGGGCGAGAAGGAGCTGGGGCCGCCCCCAAACAGCGCGGCTTCCCCGACTGGATGTACGGAGCCCGGCCCATCCACCAGTGGGGCCACTACCTCCGAACTTCTACCGACCCTACCGGGAAAAAGCCCGGTAGCGGCCGAAATATCCGCTCCACCTGAGGACGACTTGCCGGCGACGGAGGTCTCCTCCGATCTCCCCGGGGTGGCGGCCCAGAGCGTGGAGGCGTCAGGTGGTTCCGCAGAGACGACTCCCCCTGGATCGCTCGCGGAATTCTTCAGTCGCGTCCCTGTCGTGCGCCGCCCCTTTGTAGCTCGTCGCCAGTTTGACGAGCGCCAGGAGTGGCTCAGGGAGGGCGCGGTAAAGCCCAGACCTTACTCTGGCCCCATCCCGTGGAGGTGCTTCCTCTGCCGCGAGCCGGGACACAAGCGTCAACAGTGTCCCGAAGTCGCCTCAGGGGTGGTACTCTGCTATGGGTGTGGCCAGAGAGGGTACACAAAGGCAACGTGCCCTAACTGCAGCCGCCTCTGGCGTACAGACCTGACGATGGTAGGAGGGACCGGGCAGAGCCAGGGTCGGGATATCCTCGAGGATCCGCGGGCGATCGAGGAGGAACTTCACAGAATCCACCTGGCGCAGAGGCGTAATGGGAAATTGTAGCCCGGAGGGGATCGCGGGACCTCATGCCGGGACCGGCCAGAATTTTTATTTTTTTATTGTTGTCTTTCCCACGAGGATACATTTGTATTTTTTTTCTTCTTTCTTCGATTTTGTTTTCTGTTCCCGTCCTTAGAGGCGGTGTAAAATTTTATGTTTTTTTTCTTTTCGTCTGGCCTGTCCAATAAAAAAAATATCTTCTCCTAATTAAATATGCATTCGAGCGAGGGCAGATGGGAAGAGTCCAACTGGAGCGCCCCTTCGAGAATTTTTTTCTTACTTTTTTTTTCCTTTTGCTATCACAATAGCTAGATCGGCGAAGCGATCCACGATTTCTAAGTGAAAATTTTTTTTGTGTAGTATGCCCTATGAGCAGGATCGCTGGGTCATCGCCAAGCCGCGTTAGGACGGCTCTTCCCATTTCGCGTCCACCGTCTCATATCGTTTGTTTTACTGTACCCGTCCCGTAGTAATTACCGTTCTTCCTTTAGTTAGCCTCGTGAATACGTCACATTTTTTTCACTTATAGCATTAAGTTTTTTTTTGTTGTCTTCTCGATATCGCTCATCGAGAATTTCCCCAAAGCGACGGTCGAGGAGGGTCCACGTGCGAACTTCGAAGCTGAATGGCGGTAAATAAGTTCTCGAAGATTTAACATTTTTTTTTTCATGTATCTTTTCCCCTTCGTTCTTCCCATACTCGGCGATAAAATTCTGGGAAGGGGTTTTACCATCATGAAATACAAGAGGAAGGTGCCATATGTTATATGCCTATATGTTGGAGTATACGTCCCGGTTAGGTTGGACGGATCGGCCCGGTGGCGTACCCCGGCGCGGGCAAGGTGGGACGTTGGTGATACGATGAACTCTTTCGCTGGTCCCGACGTAGTTGAGCTAAGGTCTTCGATTTCTTTTTTCCCTGTAAAGAACTGAGTTACGAGATGGAATTTTGGTGTGTTGGTCGGGGGGGGGGGGGGGGGAAGTTAGTCAGTGTATCGGCTAAGAGGGCTGGTATGCCAGCTGTCTCAGCGGAAACGGGCCTTGGTATGCCAGCTCACCCGTTAGCGGAGGAAAAAAAAGGGGGAGAAGTTAAGTGACCAGGAAAGAAAACAAAAAAATGGTATTTTGTTCTTTTCGAATTTTCTTTATTCAATGTTGTGTTATTATTTGTGACAGGGTAAAAATATTACCTGTCACTGATTATGGAGGAACAACATAACCTCCCAACTGGCACTGGGAAAATGTACATCCTCTCCCTTCACTTGGGAGTTCGGAACGAGGGTCGCACTCCACAAGGGCACTTCCGGCGCGTTATAGAATTAATTAATAACACTATTCTATTCCTTTTATTTTTTATGTAAATTATCCCGACACTGGAAACTATCGGTCGAGAGCGAACTGACGGCCACAACGTAAACAACCCGTCCCGAAAGCGACCGGGCGGTCCTACCATCATAAGCCAGAAAGAGAGGGAGAGAATTTGGACACAGGCTATCCTTTTCTGGCCTGTGAGTTTCACCTAGCGGTCTACCACACTGTCGAGGGAGGGGAGCCGGATCGAGCACCGTGCATTGAAGGGAAAACAAGATGGCGGCATCCACCAGTTCCTCCCACTCCAAATATAAACGTTCATATGTTCGAACCATGGGCGGAAAGGAACAATTCGATGTTCTGTCCTTTTCTGGCCTATCGACCAACGTTTATCGATCACGGGGAAGTAAAGGAAGGAAGCTCAAACGTTGGAAAGAGAAGGAGATAGGGCTGCACCCTTTATCGGATGGCCAAGATCTCACATTATCCAAAATCAAATTCCGGAAGTCCCGGAAGTGACAGAGGGCGCTCGGACACGGTGAAACCACTCCATACTACAATTCCATCTTTTGATCGATACTTAAAGATTCTGAGTGGGAAACATAAACAAACTAAGGGATTCCACTCAGAATCTGAGGGTTATAAAATTTAACAAAGTTCTCTTCTGTTTTGACGGTAGAAATACCGGTGCCTTTTCCAGCAATATGGCGGTTGAAGAAGATCCGGAGGGCTGTGATTGGCGGAGAATCTCGGGACGCGCGGATACGACGCACCGATTGGATGAGTGGAAGGAAGCAGACAAGCGAACCTGCCGACTATGCGTCGCGCGTCGAGTCACTCTTGCTCCGAACTCCCCACGTGGAAGTTGATTGATTCACACGGCTAACGATTTTAAGAAGTTATACCGGAAACTATTGTAAAGGATTTTGATAAAAAGAAATTTAAGGGAAACCAGAATAATACTTAAGCCAAAAAATGTACAAAATAGTAAAGGGGACCTGGAGAAAATTTGAACATGAAGGGGTAAGTTGGTTTTGCTTCCTGGCGGAGGGTTTTGGTGTCGTCAATTGATTTTCCTGTGAGAAAATGTACCGCCAAAACGCTCGGCCAGCCCTCTAAGTGCCGCGATTCGGGAACTTTCCGTTTTTTTTTCTTTGGGTTTTCTTTCCTTTTTTGTGGAGTGCGGGTCGTTTTCTCTTTTTTTGTATTTGTGTCGCTAGCTTCGCGTTTTGTTTTAGTTTCTCTTGGGAGGTGAAAGCCGAGAAGCTGGACCTCTCGAATTTCACGCCCCAAGCTAATTTTTACGCGAGTGCTACGTCTAGGTTATGAGTTCCTCGTATTCGCAGTATCGGTAATGGCGGGTATCGAAAGATTTGTTCGCGTCGTACCTCGTGGTCGGTGCTAGTCTTGTACATTTCTAAGAGTATTTCGGGGAACCGACCACGGGTCGAAAAGTATTTGTGGTGAGATTTGGGGTTTCGGAAGAACGGGAACTCAGATAGTTTTAGGTTAGAATTACGTATATTTCATGAAATTGTAAAATGGCGGATAGTGGGCCACGTGGCCATAGGTTTAGTTAGAGTCTAATTTTCGCGTCTCGAAATAGGAACCGGGTAAAATTGGATCATAGTCTGGTAGTGGGGATAAAAATTGTTTCTTTCCTTAATTTTCGAAATTGTGAGACCTATCGGGCTATAAAAAAAACTGTTCGGAATTTATTAGACATGTGTTAATAAAACAAAGAATCTGGAAATTTTATGTGTGAAGAGTGATCATTTGGTTAGGAGAACCCCCCCCCCCCCCCTTTTCTCTCTTTTTCAGGTAGCAGTAGGGACTTAATGTCTTTAAACTAAAATTAGAATGAAATCGAGGTTTTAAAAATTTAAGTATCGGTATGACAGTCTTCTTAACTCGCAATAGTATTTTTGGACCTGTTTAACTTACTCAGACCTTAAGTCGAAATGGCCACTTTGACCTATTTTACTCAGCTCCCCTTTTCTTTTGTGCTTTCTTTTCTTTTCTCTCTTTTTTTTCAGCTTAGCTAGGCACTGAGGAAGGACTGAGTTGAGGTAGGCCATTTGAGAATATTTACAGTGAGGAATTTCCAAACGGGCTGGAAATGGCTTCACA
>CAKNXH010069828.1:0-11709 GCA_932178445.1 Andricus quercusramuli
CGAATTTTTTCCTATTTTCCCCAGCATGTCGGAACTTACTTTTGGAACGACCCTCGTTTTTAAGTTGAAAATTCAACAAATTTGGTTGATAATTTGTAATTTTTGGTAGAAAATTAATCTTCTTGGATGAAAATTCAACTGTTTGGTTAACAATTCGTCTTTCTTGTCAGAAAAATAATCTTCTTAGTAGAAAAATCATATTTTTGGGTTGAAAATTCAACTAGTCTTTGAAAAAATTCTTGTTTTTGGCTTGAAAATTTGACTAATTTGGTTATTAATATAACGGTTAGATTGACAATGGATATTGTAAATTCGTCTTTTTGGTAGAATATTAATCTTTTTTGTATTAAATCCATCATTTCGGTTAAAGAATTAACTTTTGTTCAAAAATGAATCTTCTTTGATTCAAAATTCGTCTGTTTTAATTAAAATCTCTACAGTTTGGTAGAAAATTAATCTATTTGGGTAGAAAATCCAACTACTTGGTTGACAATGTTCTTTTTTGTTGAGAAAAATCTGTCTTGGTTGAAAATTCAACATTTTTGTAGAAAAGTCTTCTGTTGATTTTCAACATACATCTCTGTAGGTTGAAAATTCCACTTTTTTTTGTAAAAATTTGTCTCTTTTACTTGAAAGTTCAACTCCTTGGATTTCAAAGCTTCTTCCGAAATTCACTTCTTTACTTTATTTGTATTTTGATGTCTACATATTTCATAGATTTCTTTATATGGAAGGATTTGGACAGTGAAGAAACGTCTTTCATCAAGTACCATGATAAATTTGATTTAAAAAATAATAATCATCTGAGCTGCTTCCTCAGCTGAAAACAGAGCCTTTGTACTCTCCTCTTTCATTGTGGTGCAACAGAGGAGCGTTAAGTTTTCTGCGTTTGACGCGTACAACAAATTTATGCCCTAATAGATAGTTGCTGCCGATACAAGCGGAAAAAGAGATAGACGTACGATCAGCGTCAAGAGGACACAAGGAGAAAAAACAGAAAGAGCGACAGAGAAAACTAAAAGCGAGAGTAAGAGAGAGTGACCTCAAGAATGTAAAGATCGTGTGGCACAAAGAATCTCAGCAACCCCCAAAGGCCCAAAGCGACTAACGTCATAAGCGCAAGCAACCACCGAAAAAGCAGGGTGCGAAAATAATGCTTCCCATATGTCAACAGTCTAATAAAAGACCAAGACACGGATTCGAATTTCGAAATTGCATCCAAGACATAATAACTACGAGCGTTACGTTTTATACGTAAGCACACGGTGTAGCTTATGATTCGACAATAATCGACCAATGAGCCATGATTTTTTTATTACTTTTGAAGAAAATAGGCCAGGCGCGTGCACTCGCTTTGACGGACGTCGAACTTGACATCCCTCAAGCTGACGGAACAGCGTTCGGATCAAATCGACTTTAACGCCTTCGAAAAATCTTTTTCAAAGAAAACTAGTAAAATTTTATTGCACGCTCTTCTACGGATTTATCGCACCCGCCAATTGTCAGATTGTTGCACCATTGTAGGCTGAGTAGTAACTTTTGCACATTTCCTATCATAAATTTTTTATATTCACAGATGTCTTCTGGAGATTATCTTAGAAGCCTCGAAAAATTTCATGGAGAAAGAAACCACTCAGTGAAAAAGTTGTCTTGAAACAAAAGCATCGCCCTCTTCCCTGTTTTGTTTTTGAACAATGTGAACATCTTTTTCACACAATTAAAATTACAGTAGACTCCAACAAGGCGCCTTCTCTCACCAAGTGCCTCTTCCTTCTATTACCTCTGAATTCATTAAGTGTCTTGAGAGAAACATTAGATGCGCATGTGTGAGGCGATATTTAAATTATTCACCAATGCGTCTGAAAGATATTTCCCGCAAAGCCTCAGGGGTGTGGCTTAACTAAGCGGGCGCTTAGTGAGTGCCTCGGTTACGAGCACCGGGCGCTTTGTGAGCTCTAAATAAACTATGTTTCGTATGTGCTGAAATTTCAGAATTTTAAGATAGAGGGAAAAGTATATTGGAACTGGATATTAAAAGTATAAGATACTACCAAACATAGCTCAAAACACCTATTATTTTTTTTTTAAATTACAAGAGCTTTATTACTAAAAAAAAAAAATTTTTTAACCAAAAATGAATAGCATGTCTTTCAGGTAGTGTTATCAGACTTCACTGCCCACAATGCTCTCGAAGCGGAGGAAATACGATAATTTTTCACGAAAATAAGGTAATAATAGGAGAATAAATCATTTTAAATAAAATTAATGCAGGGTACCATATTCAACAAAAATCATTGTTTACACAACAGTTGTATTTGCAACCAAATAGTTGAACTTTCAAGCAAAAGAAAACATTTTTAACAAAAAAGTGAAATTTTCAACCCACAAAGATGAATGTTGAAAACAAACAGGAGAAGTTTCAACAAAAGAATTTAACTTTTAACCAAGACAGATTTTTCTCAACAAAAAATAACATTGTCAACCAAATAGTTAAATTTTCTACCCAAAAAGGCGAATTTTCTACCAAACTGTAGAGATTTTAACAAAAACAGACGAATTTTAAATCAAACCAGTTGAATTCTCAACCCAAAACTATGATTTTTTAACTGAGAAGATTATTTTTCTACAAAACCGTTAAATTTTCAACAAAAAAGTTCATTTTTAAACCAAACAATTTAATTTTCTACCCTCGTTTCTACCCAAAAAGATGAATTTTTTATAAAGAAGATTAATGTTCTAGGAAAAAGACGAATTGAAAAAATAATAATTTTCAACACAACAGTTGCATTAAAAACCAATTAGTTAAATTTTTAAGCGAAAAAGACGAATTTTTTCGAAGACAGTAGCATTTTTTACCCAAAAAGGATTTAAGAAAAAAACCATTAATTTTTAACCAAATAGTGGAATTTCCTACCTAAATAGTTGAATTGGCAACCCAAAAAGATGAATTTTCAACCAAGAAGATTAATTTTCTACAAAAAAAAACAACTAATTATCAACTAAATAGTTGAATTTTCAACTAAAAAGGATCAACGTTCAAACAAAAATTTAATAATTAAAATTTCAGTTAAAAAATTAATTATGAAAAAACGAAGTTTCAACTAAATAGTTGAATTTTCAACCAAAAAGATGAATTCTCTACAAAAAAAATGGATTTTCAACAAAGTAGTTCAACTTTCAACCAGGAAGTTAAATTTCCAACCAATAAAGATGAATTCTTAACGAAAAATATAATAGTTGATATTTTAACCAAAAATGATTTTAATTTTAAATAAAAATCAGTTGATTTTTTTAACCAAAAAGACGAATTTTCAACAAAATAATTATATCCTCGACTATAACAGATCAATTTTCAACGAAACAATTGTTTTTTTAACGAAAAGAGATTTTAAAAACAAAATTTTAACCCCAAAAGACAACTTTTCTACTAAGAAAGATTATTTAGTCAAGAAAGAAACAAATATCATCCAAGTTTTAAGCCATAAAGTAGAATTTTTAATTAAATGAGATGAAACTGATCCAAAATTATGATAGTAGGACTTTTCAAATATCAAGAATCAACTTTCAACCAGAAAATATTACTTTTTAAGAAAATATGTAGTTGAATTTTCAACAAAATAATTACATTTTCAACCAAACAGTAGAATTTTTAATGAAAAAAGATTAATTCTGGGCCAAAAATATAATAGTAGACTTTTCAATTAAAGGAATTAACTTTCAATGAGAAAAAAATTACTTTTCTAACGAAAGATGAATTTTCAATCAACAAGGATGAACTTTCTATATCCAAAAATACAAATTTTCAAAAAACAGTTATATTTTAGACCAACAAATATGATTTTTGAACCAAATAATTATGTTTGCAACCAAATAATAAAATTTTCTATATAAAAAGACGAATTTTCAACAAAAAAGTTGAATTTTTGACCAAACAAGATTACTTTTTAACAAAATAGTAGAATTTTTAACCAAATGACATGAATTCGGAACCAAAAATAAAATAGTAAACTTTTCAATTACAAAGAATTAGCTTCCAATAAAAGAAGATGATTTTTCTACCAAAAGATGAATTCTCAACCAGAAATATAATATTAGACTTTTAAGTTACAAAGAATTGACTTTCAATCAAAAATAGTTATTTTCTAATTCAGTTTTCATTTGAGCGAAAAAACGAGAAAATCGAGACATTTTTTGACAACAGGGAAAAAAATAAAATTCTTTTAAATAGAAGGAAAAGAGGAGAATAGAGGAAAGAGTGTAAAGTCTATGGTATCTTTATTTTTGGAAGATAATAATAAACATGTTGTTCGATACGAGCCCATTTTTCCTGATACAATTACTGCAAACGAAATTTTTCCTTATTGTGAAGACAAAACAGTAAACATGAGGATTTCATTGACCATGTTTTTACCTTCGTTACAATCAATCTTACTTAAGTCCAAGCGATTATTGAACCAGAGAAAAAGATAAAGGAATAGTAATGGAATAATGGAAAAGCAATTAACACAATCCATCTGGGAACAAAGAAAGTATTCTCAGTATGTTTAGCCTTCAAGGGTTGCGTGATTTGTTTCGAGTTTGCGTGGGAAAGCATCGGACATTCACAACAAAGGCTGATCAGTGATCAAAGTACTCAAATACCCTTCGCTTCTACCTTCTTCCCTTATATTATTCGCCTTCACGCATAAGAACTGAATAATCTATCTTAGGCATCTAATATATACGCGTGGTAGGTTATGTGTTACGTAGCAAGAGCAACGCAAAAGCTGGAGTAGATAAAGGGCGTTTACGACCACGAGGGACTCAATGAATCGTGACTCACACGAATTATGTCCCAAGAGGGTGAGGGCCAACATATACGGAACAACACTCGGCAAAAATATCTAGAAAGAAAAGAGAAAGAAATAAAGAAAAAAAGAAAGAACACCCAGAAAGAAAGCCAAATTTATAAACAGGAACAGGGCGTTGACCTACTACCTTTAGCTTTCTCGATTTAATACTCCTTCCTTTTTCACCTGGCCGGCGACCTATAAAAAGCAAACGGCTCCCGGATATAAAAGAAATACGAGCGAAGGGCGCGGAGTAAATGTAACATCTGCAATCAGTGTGCATAAGTTATTGCAATCGGCTTCAAATCACTTGAATTTGCTTGTCTATTTTTACATGAAAAGATCTGAAAATGAAAGCATGAAAGGAATAAAAGGATCAAAAGATCATAGAATTTGCTATCAGAGGAAAAAGAGAGAAACTAAAAGCTTCAATAACAAACCAATCATAAAAGAAAGAAATATTTCAACATTTACTTATTCTACTTGCCTTGGTACTCTATCCCATTCCCTTGATTTTCAGAACAACAATTTCAACCAGACAAACAATGCCAGATATCACATATCCAACGAGAAGTTCAGTTAAAAGCACTGCGAAAAGTTTATTGCCACTGATTTCCAAATCATCTTTATTCTACTTTTCGTAAAGTCCACATGCCATCAATTTCAAGAGAAGACTGTTCAATCGCTCAACGAAAAAAGAACCTGCTTGTTCTAGATAAAACCCCTCTATTGATATGACAAAAGGTTCTTCCACTGTTTCGGTTAATGTAGTTCTATTCTCATCCTTGAAGTGCAAATTAAACCACTTTGAATCTTTTTAGCATGATACAACTTATATTCTTGTCTGTGATAGCATAATAAACACATTCCTTTGTGCTGGAAACTGATTTCGAGATTCCTGAGATTCATTTAAGATTCTCAAACTTTTAATGACGGATTTCATCCAATCAATTACTATTGGATCAATTGCAAGTTCAAGGCCTTTATCCAACTCAGCCAATGTATCAAGTTGCAGTCCTGGCACGGTTTGTACGTGGATACTGGTGAGGATTGCATACATCTTTGAAGAGTATACGAAACTAACAATGACCGTATAGGCAAATATGATCCTCGCCCTCGAACTTTCCGTTTGCTCGGGAACACACATGCCAAGAACAACTTGCATGGTGTAAGATAAATGCCATTCAACACTGTACCTTGTCAAAATGTACATCAATAGCCAAAGTATTGCAGAAAACACTGCCAGTTACCACCTAATTACCAGATTTTCCAGGAGAGATTCTTTCCCGACCTTCAGCATCAATGACTGGATGAGGCCAATTTCTGATTTGTTTAGAAGTAACTGCTCTATGTAGGCCATCACCCATCCCCGAAATTTATCTTCAGCTTAGCAATGAAATTCTTTGCGAAAACTTCTAGCAAAAGTAAATCACTTCCGGAATAGACTGGATATACCCGGGTGAATTGTACTTGATACTAACATGCGGAGGATAATGAACAACTGCCAGCTGTCAACTCGTACAGGATCATGTTTTGAAGTTTATCTGGAAACAGTATAGTACCTTTTGCGTACTTTTTCGATGAATATATGACTATAAATGGATTAAAGTACTGCACTTCAGATGTGTTTCCAACGACTTCAAGAATATACTTAAGTCGAGGAATTGATTTTTCCAAGCAGTTCGAAGTAGTTTCTTCTTTATGGGATCAAGAAACTTTTGGGTATCAACAAATTGAAGATCTAGACTAGACACTTTGGTCGAAAACGACCATTAAACAAGATGCTGATATACTTGATTATTGCTTGTGCAATGTTTAGGTTGTTCGGTACGGAATAGATTACCATGAAGAACGAGGTTCTGAGGAAACCAAAATCTTTTAACTGCTTTATATATTTTATATCTTCCTCGATACTTTCGTTTCGTGGGAGAAAGTGGATACCTGGCTTGAGATGTTTGATTTCTTGAATAATCTTCCGAACTTTTATCTCCTTTCTATATAGATTTTCATTAATGATCAGCAACGTTTGATATGTAGAGGAATCTTCTTTCACGTACTTTACAAAACCTTTTATCCAGTTTGATGGACTTCATTGCATGTATTCAATGCAGTTGAAAATTGAGAGGAAAATAAAACAAAGAAATTATAAAATTTATAAACACTTTGAGTTCTTTAAAATTATTCTCCAACAAATGCTGAAACATCTACTACTTCTTGTGCCTATTTTTAAACTAGGTTTTGTTCTTTTAGATTTGTTATGCAACGAGCGTAATTACTACTAATATATTGACACAGATTGCGATAACTGATTACACAAAAAGTATGAAAAGTACACGTGTCTGATTTTCTTTATAAATTGAGAACAATCAGAGGATTTTATTTGTGGTTGAAATTGTTGTGATGAAAATCATGAAAAGAAGGTACTAGCAAGGCAAGTGGAATAAGACAATGTTGGAATTTTGTATTCTTGTATGAATGGTTTGTTATTGCCAGATTCTACGTAATCGCAATAAGATCGGCTTTTGAACAAGAGCGCTTGAGTCATTATTATTTTCTTCTCAATGTACTATAAACGCCTATCTTTAATCTATACAAAATTCGTTATTTTTTCATCATTTTATGGAAATTTAGAGTTTTTTTAGGAATCATATTCATTTTGTGACAAAAAACAATAAAGCCTACTAGTAAAAAATAAAGACCTGATCAATAACTCCGAGAGTTAAACTTTTCTTAAGCCAGCTTAAGCCACAAATGGAAGTTATGCACCCCTTGGCGAACAGTGTCAAAAGGACCTTCTGGTTTTGTCGTTTGATCTCAGCGACCGACCTGCAAAAGTCGAGCGTTCATGGGTCTTTCAGGAACAGTAACCAAAGTCAATGACAAAGGTTTGTATTTAGGTAAAATCTGGATTTGAAGCGGATGACCTAATATTGAGCACAGCTTTGACAAATATAAGGTCATTTTATCGAACGACTGATGCAACGAGCCATTGTCTTTCGTCAGCTTCTGTAAATAGATGTAACAGTCTATCGAGAAATATAATCAGTTGCAAATTGTATGTTTCTTCAATTTGGACGGATAAGACTATTGTTCCACGAGTAACTATCGATGAATACTGCATTATTTTTCAAACTTCCTTGTTGACTAAGCGAGTAGTAATATACCAGGCTAATACAATATGCAAACATCGCCTTTCAGATAAGGCTACGAACGGCGTTATCTCTAGACAGCAAACACACCCTCATCCTTTCAAAAAGATTGAACTGTTACATATTAAAAGTTAGGATGTTATATTTTTGAACCATAATGATGGAAATTTATCATTTTATTGATATTTATTATTTATTTGGATGACATTTTAATGCGATGAGTAATTCAGTAATTCAGTAAATCAGTAAATCACTCGCTTATTAAACCTTATCATTGTTTGAAATGTACTAAGGGACTAAATAAACTCGAGTCGTATTTTAATGAGCTCTAATCTTTTACAGGAGTTTATACACAAGCGAGCTAAATTTAGAAGCGTAAAATATCAAATTCTACATTTAAAATGGATCATTATCAGAAATTGGCCCAACAATCAGGAAAACTTAAAAACTTTAAATAATTAAAATGTTAAGAAGTTTATCTTGGGAATTGAATTTAGGGACATTAAAAGAAATTGTACATTTATTGAAGAAAAACATAATAATAAAATCAGCAACTAATTCGAGAAAACTGTATTAGAAGCGCCTGACCTAAAAACTGTAATACAAAAATCGATCTGAGAATCACTGTTGCGTGCAAAATGGAACATTGACCCCAGTTGTTGAGTTCTAATCACTATTCCGATCCTGCAAACCTGCACATCTCGTTTTCTTTGTCCCACTTTTTATTCGCTCTCGTTTTCCGCGTCCATTCACTCCCCTGGTGCTTCTTTCAAGGGTTCTTCAGTCCCTTCACGCGATCTTTCGTTCTCACTGTTACAATACTTATAGATATTTAAATGGTTTTAAAAAAAATCAATTGCTCGAAATTTATTCGAGATAGACTCGGCTATTAATTTTAGAAGTTTAATTTGATGAATATCAAATACTTTAAACTTATAATTGACCAAAAATAATTATAAGGATCATGGATAATTCGAAAAAAGTCCATTTCTAAAGTTTTTTTCACAGATTTTCGTCGATAAAAATGGTTGAATTGCAAAATAAACGGTAAGGGGCCGTTCAAAAATTACGTTACACTGCAAGATGGAGGGAGGTTAACAGCTTTTGTGACGATTTGTGACGTAAGGTGGAGAGGTTAACGCAGAATATGAAATCACACATGGAAAATATTATTTGAATAATAATTTTTTGCAAGTAAAGCACATAAATAGAGACTTTTTTTACACTTTTTGAAAAGAATCCCCCCCCCCATGTTTTCGCTTAAATTCAATCTGAATTAATAGAACCCAATAAGAAAATCCATCTATTTTTCGTCGAAAGTTAAGTCTTATTGTTTAAGAAGTCTACCACCATATTTTTGGTTCAGAATTCATCTCTTTTGCTTAAAAACTGTACTAGTTTATTGAAAATTCGTTTTTTTTTCTTTTGAAAATTGATTTTCTGAACTGAAAATTTAACTAACCCTATTATTGGCTAAAAATTGATAGTTTTTAAATGAACATTCAACTATTAAATATTTCAAAAAGAATAAATCTTTTTTGGTTAAATATTTAACTAATTGGTTGAAAGTTGAAGTATTTTGTTGAACATTCATTTTATTGGTTGAAGATTGAACTATTTGGTTGAAAATTCATTCATTTCTGTTGAAAATTAATTTTGATTAAAAATTTAATTATTCTATTATTTGTCGAAAATTCATCGTTTTTAGTTTAAAATTCAACAATTTGGTTAAAACTGTATATATTTTGTTTTAAATTCGTATTTTCTTTGAAGACAAGTAATCCGTCTTGAGTGATCATTTAACTGCTTGTTCGAAAGTTGAACTACTTTGTTAAAAATTCCATTTATTAGTTGCTTGATTGTAAATTTAACTATTTTGTTGAAGTCTTTTTTTTGTTAAAAATTAATTTTTTAATGTAAAAATTTAACTATTGCATTACAATTGGCTGAAAATTGATTGTTTTTAGTTGAAAATTTACCAATTTGGTTAAAAACGTATGTATTTTGTTGTAAATTCGTCTTTTTTTGGTGGAAAATTAGTATTCTTGACTGAAAATTCAATTATTTGGTGGAAAGTCGAACTACTTTGTTAAAAATACATCTTATTAGTTGAAGATCTACCCGTTTAGTGAACAATTTAACTTTTTTTTGAAAATTCATATTTTCGGGTTGAAAATTCCACTATTTAGTAGAAAATTCTTTTTTTGGGTTTAAACGTACAACTGTTTTGTTGAAAATTCGTCTTTTTGAGTTGGAAATTCTACTATTTTCATCAAAAATTAAATTTTTCGTTGAACATGCAGTTTTTGTTAGTAACTGTTTTTCTAGAGAACTCGCCTTTTTGGATTAAAAGTTGAATCATTTAGTATTTAGTAGAACATTTTTTTTCTCATTTGATTTAAAAATCTTCCCTGGCTAAAAATGCAACTCTTTTGTCGAAAATTCGTCTATCTGGTTTGAAATTTCATCTCTTTTGGTAGAATTTAATCTTTAAATGAATGTGAAAAATTTCATAATCGCGCCTCCCATGCTTTTTCTTTAAGATTAAGTTTGTTTGAATTGAAAATTCAATTGAATTCGACTATTTGGTTGAAAACTCAATAGTTTTGTTCATAATGAATTTTTGTCGTTGAAAACTCAAATACTTGTTTGAAAATTCATCTTTGTTGGTAAAAAATTCCACTACTTCGTTGAAAATTTTTGGATTAAAAATTCATCTTTTCTTAATTCAAAAGTTTGTTTGAAAATTCGACTATTTGGTTGAAAAATCATCTTTCTTTGTTAAAAATGCTTCTTTTCGGTTTCAAAAGGCAACTGTTTTCTAAAACATTGGACTTGTTATCATGAATTCTCAACTCTCTCCTTAAATATTCCTCTCTTTTGTTAGAAAATTAATCTTTTTTTATTGACAATTCAACTATTTGGTTGAAAATGTAGTATATTTCGACTTGAAATTTTAAGCGTTTCATACTGAATTCTGGGCGTTGTAAAATGAACTCGAAGAAAAATTTTTGACTTAAAAGGGGGGGCGTAGTTGCTCGTATTTGTGACATCATCCTGGGGGGTTCAAGCTTTGCGCGATGATATGTGACAAAAATAATTGCTTAATTATTTTTACAAAATTGTTCATTTATTTAAAAATGGGTTAAAACTCAAGGCTTTTGCAACAAGCCATTAAATGCTTGATTAAATTAAAATTGAAATCGAGTGGGACTCCTGTAATGTGTTATCCTTCCATATACCAATATTTGTGTAAAACAAGTTTATCCTCTGCTGAAGGTATTGCGTTGGCGAAAAAAGGAGAACTGTGTTGTGGTTTTATTAAATCCGATAAACCTGATGGAAGACCTCATTTCTAACATCTGTTATCGAAGACGTTAATACAAAAATAATGATTGCACAAATTGATCGCTGACGCAATGATCGAGATCAGGCTGCATTATAATTATTCTATAATTCAAACACAGGTATCGTTCGAGGTCAGGTTCAGTTAAGACACCATTTTTGTTCTTGAAAATTCAATTATTCATGCATTGTACTCAGATTCTCTGACACCCATTTTGATATTACGTGTGCTTTGTTTAGACAAAGAATAATACGACGTTTAAAAAAATGCAAGAACTTCTTAAATTTTGTACCTTGACTTCAACTCATTATATGACCTAGTCTAGCTTAGCGTAGTGTTACATAATGGCGAAAACTACACGGAAACGTCGGAAAAAGCGTTACAT
>CAKNXH010069828.1:11809-28142 GCA_932178445.1 Andricus quercusramuli
GTCGAAATTGTCGGAAAATTGCATTATGCAATTTATGTATGGCCCTTTATCTTTAGAGTCAAGCCGATAAAGCTTAAAAAAAATGTATGAGTTTCCGAGATATGACTATAGAAATGTCCAAGCATGCTACGTCGAATGATCGCCGACTGAAACATGACGTAGACATGCTAGGACACTTTTAGTCATCTCTTGGGAAACCATTTGGATTTTTTAAGTTTCATTGGCTTGAATTAAGGATAAGGCAAAGACTATGCGGTATAAATTTTAGATTTTTGCTAGAATTTTCCTAGGTTGTTGAAATAAAGGTACAAAATTCCAGAAATTTTGGAATTTCTTTTTGAACTTCTCACGTGGTATATTCTCTTCAAAAGATTGAAAATATATCTTATCAGTTAAAGTAAATGGCAGAATGCTCAGAGATAGACCGCCGAAAGAATGGTTAGAATCTGTAAATGAGACATTAATCCGAAGAGACATAAAAAGCCATAGAAACACAAGAGCTTACATGAAAAAATGCATGGACGTGAAGGAAGCTAGAGAAGTATGCCAGGACGGAAAAGTGTGGCGACAAATAGTTTGTAAACAGAGTGATAGTAGAGTGAATGATGCCTGACACAAACACCTTGGATACTAACGGGCCCAAGTGGGGAACCACACATAAAAATTTTGTGAGGCTCTTCACTTGGGGTGATCGCTAGAGAGATTGATCAGCAACCTGGGTTGGAGCAGTGTTACGGAATGAACGTGTAATTTAAATAAATAACACGAGAATTCCAAATCAATCTAAAATATATATACCTATCACCTATATACCTATCTACCTTATACCTATATACCTACCCATTATATGGGAAAGGGAAATGGCTTAATAGTATAATAATAATAATAGGGGTCATTCGACGCGGAATTTCCGTACCGCTCGCCCACGAAGGAATTCAAATTTAACTATTTTGTTGAATATTCATTTTTTTGTACAGAAAATTTTTCCGCTTGGATTGAAAATTCATCTTTTGGTAGAAAAGTAATTCTTTTTGGTCTTTTATTATACTTTTGGTTCAGAATTGATCTCTTTTGGTATAAAATTCTACTATTTGACTATTAGGTTGAAAATTTATTTATTTTGTTAAATATCATTAAATATCCTAATATAAATCCCTCCTAGGTCATATTTTTAATGAAAATTTCTACTGTTTTATTGAAAAATCGTTCTTTTAAATAAAAAGTTCGTCCTTTTGGATTGAAAATTCAACTTTTGGTCGAAAAGTAATTTTTCTTGGTTGCAAATTCATCTTTTATGGTGGAAAGTTAATTCTGTTTAATTAAAAAAGTCTACTATACCATATTTTGGGTCCAGAATTGATCTCTTCTGGTTAAAAATTCGACTATTTAGTTAAAAATTTCATTATTTTATTGAATATGCAACCGTTTTCTTGAAAAGTCATCTTTTTTGGTTAAAGTTAATTATTTTTATTTAAAAAGTCTCCTATTATATTTTGTTTCATCCTTCTGGATTGAAAATTCATAATTAGGTAGAAAAGTTATCTTTTTTGGTTGAAAATTGATATTTTTGTTACAAATTGACTTTCATGGTTTATAGTTAATTTTTTTTAAATTAAAAAGGCTACTATCATATTTTTCTTCCACAATTCACTTCTGTTGGTTATAAATGATACTATTTTGTTGATAATTGAATTATTTTGTTGAAAATGTAAGCATTTCGTTGAAAAGTCATCTTTTCTGGCCAAAAATTCCACGGTTTTGTTGATCATTCGTCTTTTGGGTAGAAAGTTTATCCTTTTGTATTGAAAATTCGTCATTTTGGTAGAAGAGTCAACTTTTTTGGTTAAAAATTCATCTATCTTGGTTGAAAATTGATGTGTTATGGTTTATAGTTCCCTCTTTTTGATTAAGAAATTTACCATAATACTTGTATTTTTCGTCCATAATTCACCTCTTTTAGGTAAAAATGATCCTATTTAGTTGATTGTTGAATAATTTTGTTAAAAATTCAGCTATTTTGTTAAAAAATCATCTTTTATGGTCGAAAATTCCACTGTTTTGTT
Source organism: Andricus quercusramuli (assembly GCA_932178445.1). Lineage (NCBI taxonomy): Eukaryota > Metazoa > Arthropoda > Insecta > Hymenoptera > Cynipidae > Andricus > Andricus quercusramuli. The sequence goes on from CAKNXH010069828.1 coordinate 13,873, forward strand.
GAAGATACGCGTTTTTGGCTTAACAATTCAACTACTTTGATAAAAATGCAACTGTTCTTTTGGTTAAAATTTATAATCTTTTTTTGTTTTAAATTCAACTACGCAGTTGAGAATTCATCTTTATTGGTTGAAAATTTTACTTTTTTTTTAAATTCATCTTTTCGGGTTTGAAAGTCAAAGTTTTCTGAAATATCTGACTTTTTAGTATTAGAAAACTCATCTTTTTGGTTGAAAATGCAGTATATTTCGACTTATAACCTTCAGAATATGGTATCTATATTAATGTTATTTTAAAGAATTTATTCCTCTATTATTCACCTATTTTCTTGAGAAATCGCTATATCTCACCTATTTTGAGAGCATTTCGGGCTATGATTCTGAACTCTCTTTTACAGTAATTAATAATAATAATAATTTATTGTCATTATATATTTTACCTTAGAGTTCTAAAACGTTCAAATCTTCACAGAATGTACATAATAAAACAGTTAGTATTCAATAATATGTATTATCATAAACGCTTAAAGGTCAACCGGGAAAATGGGGAAAAAATTTGAATTTTTTTTTAAGTTTGTGTAGCCACCCTGTAACTACATTTGGTACTTGTCACCTGATCCGCAATTATTTTCCATTTAAATTGATTGGAAACAACTGTGTATCGAGAGCAACATCCCAAATGCAGTTACCGTCTTCTGATTTTGTGCGACAAAACAGGAGAAAACTATGTAAAAAAAATCGAACTGTTGTCAGTTGTCAGAAACAGCTCCATTTTTTTAGAGTTTATTCAGAGACGCTAAAAGTGCGATAATAATAGATTCGAATTCTATCGGAAGTTTGTTTTCGCAAGTGCGATATTTTCTCTCCCCAGGCATTTTCATGTTATTGTACAGTTGGGTAGTAACTACCCAACGCTCTTACACTATTTACAGAACACATACTGGTCCGACCTGGTTTTATTGAAAACCGCGATTAAGGTTCTTTTGTTGTAAAAAGGTTCCTTCACCCAGTTTTCATCTCAGGTATAAGGACCTTGAAAGCTACTTTTAGAATCTATAATTCAGAACCATTCTCCTCGAATATCTTTCTAAAAACTACAAATCCATATAAAATCGTGAGGATCATTTTAATTCGAAGGTAACATCAACGATTGCGAATTGTTAAGAAATTTTATTTCGGGGAAGTTTTTCAAGAAACGAAATTACTTATAAATACAGTTATTGAGAGAAATATATTCCTTTATATAAAGAAAGAGGAATTTAAAATCTAGATAAGGCGTATACTTTAAATGTATAATATAAAATAATTAAAATTGGAATTACAACAATATAATAATTTTAAAAATTGTTCAAGTTTTTAATTAAACATTTACAATGATTATACACAATCGAGTACACATTTAAATGCAATCAATCCCAAATTGGAAACATTCGAAGCCGAATAATTTTAATTTTAAAACCTTCAAAATTGGATAGTATTTCAAAATATAATATTCGAAGCAAAGGAATTAATCACTGAATAATTCAACTCTCTAAATCTGAATTAGTGAAGATTCGGTCACAAATTTACTTTAGTGAAAAATTCTACTAATTATTAGTTGTATTTCACTACTTCTTTTTTTTATTTAATAGGGTTTTTCAGTTGGTCCGAAAAATTAAAAAAAATTTTATTTAAAAGTCCTCTCTAAAGTATTTATTCTTTTTGTCAAAAAATTATGTATAAATTTGAGCTAAAAGCGACAATTCCTAATAGCACATTCTCTTCTGCCTTAAAGCCTTTTTTTTATATTTGACTTTACAAAAAATAACAAAAGGGATTATTTTCTTGAATTTTTACCGAAAATTCAACGGTAAAATTGGTTTTGAGACAAATTAATCTTAATATGTGTCTTCCGAAATAATGTGATTGTTTATACATTACTCAATGCATTTGAGTCTTCCTTGGATGGAGAATTTCTAGACAAATTAATTCACCTATAATTCTCCGTATAAAGAAAGACTCAAATGCATTGATTATTATTATTATTATACCATTAAGCCATTAGGCGTGACTTGCTCGGTTGGTAAATATTAGTGTGTAGGTGGGTGTATAGGTATAAGGTAGATAGGTATATAGGTGTTAGGTATAGATATTTTAGATTGATCTGGAATTCTCGTGTCATTTATTTAAATGACACATTCATTCCGCCACACTGCGGACCCAGGTTCCGACCCAGGTTGCTGATCAATCTCTCTAGCGATCACCCCAAGTGAAGAGCCTCACAAAATTCTTATGTGTGTATCCACTTGGGCCCATTAGTATCCAAGGTCTTTGTTTCAGGCGTCATTCACTCTATTGTAACTCTGTTTACAAACTATTTGTCGCCACACTTTTCTGTCCTGGCATACTACTCTAGCTTCCTTCACGTCCATGCATTTTTTCATGCAAGCTCTCTTGTTTCTATGGCTTCTTATGTCTCTTCGAATTAGTGTCTCATGCACAGATTCTAACCTTTCTTTCGGCGTTCTACCTCTGGGCATTCTGCCATTTACTTTACTTTTATACACTTGTTTGGTCAGTCGTTCATCTTTCATTCTTTCAATATGACCGAACTTCTTGACAGGCCCATGTCTCGCTACCGTTAGTACGGTTGGTACGAATATAGAATTATGTATGGTCATTTCAGTTTTTTAAAATATGTTTTTATTTCTGAGCATGGACCCAGCTCTACCGATAACCTGCTTACCCTTATGTATGCGCCTATCTAACTCCCCATCTATTTTCCCGTCGCTAGTGAATAGGCTACCTAGATATACGTACTTGTCAACTGGTTCTAATCTCTTATCATGTAAGACAATGTTGCACATTGTTTTCTCAGTTTTTCCCTCGGTTTTTCCTTCAAACACCATGATTTTTGTTTTATTTACGTTAATTTTGAGGCCCATGTTCTGCATGCTTGTATTAAGTTTATTCAACATTCTTTGCAAGTCCTCGATTGATTCTGCCATAACAATCTTGTCATCTGCGAAAGCTAAGCCACGTGCCTTCACTGTTTCGAGATCTATGGTACACCTTCTTCGTCGAACTTAATTTTCGAAGAAGCGAAAATTATTTTTACTCTTCAAAAAGTCTTTTTTTTACTATGAATGCCGATCCAGTCGATAAAGATATTAGAACGTTCCGCCCAAAGCGTCAAAAGTAAAAAAATAACTAAATAACTCTTAAATTATATGACCTTACTCTCAAATGCGTGACAGTGTCTTCCATCCTTACCGATACCGATAGTATTTACACTCCGGAAAAAACGCAATTTTTTCATGTTTTAGCAATGAAAATGATATTTGCATGTATTTTCATGTCCACGTTTGTAATCGACGGCGATTCAACGCATCGAAATACATCAGTATACGTGGTTTTGATAAATGTTCGTAACATAACATTTTCCTTTTCAAAAACGTGTTTTTTTTTCAAGTTTTGACCTTGAAAATTGTTCCTTTTTGCAAACTTCATGGTCATATTTGTAATCAGTGAATGAAACATACATCGCTACACGCTTTTCAGAACTTCACAAATAACAAATATTCTTGAGAGCTCGCTTGAGAGCAACTTCAATTTTTTTAATTGTATGCATAACAAGATAATCTGCAGGAGCAAGCAACTCAAAAAAAAAAAGAAATATATATATACAAGGCAAATAAATTTCTAAGGAGAATAATATATTAGGTTACCGCAAAACTTCATTTTAAAAAGTCCTTCATTTTTTCGTGACAAATTTTTTATCTTCCCTGACTATTAATATTCAAAGACGGAATAAAACAATTTCAAATTAAAATTGTCAAATTTATTCTGCTTAACAGTTATTTTAAGTTATAGAAATTCCCTGACTTTTGCCAGATTTTTTCTAAATGCCTGACTTTTTCCTGGCCAATAAAATTCCCTGACTTTTTTTAAAATTGTTGTTGGCTAGATTCGTTTTTCACTTACCAAGTTTCTTTGGCGCGTAAAGTTAAATTCTTCATTTAAATTTCTGTAAAATTACTGCAAGCTATTTATTTCATTTGCTCCCCCCCCCCCCCCCCAGCTGTTACGTTATTTAAGTGCGGTCCCTAAGTAATCTTTGTATTGAAGTATGTAAGTCCAAAATAAATAAGACTCGGAATTGGATCAAAAACTATCATAAAGAGAGAATATAATCTATATAAAAATGGGCAAAATCCTCTCTGACATAAACATAACATAACAAAGGGCAATATTTCCGGCTCCGCATGGAAAGGCGATCTCAATGTATAAGACTTTTATTGGATCACAAGATGCCATTGTTTGACATCTGAAAATCGTTAGGCCTACAATTAATGGATACGATGAATTCATTGTTCCGAAAGAACTTTCAGCGAGTCTTGATGGAACAAAGAACTTAGGTTTCCCGCACCCTCGAAGGGTATATTTCAGTATTTTTCCACTAGGGTCTCGACGAATCCACGCAGCATCCGGCAGGCTCCTCCGGAAAATTCCGTTGACTGAGCTAGAACTAATCTGAACAAAGAGAAGGAAAGCCTGGGTGTTCCTTAGCCCAGAAAAAATCTATAGTCTACCCTCTTCTCACACATTCACTCACGAGCGAAAAGTATACGTGCAAGTGACATAACAAAAGTAGCAAGCAAAAAAATCTACTTGGGCAGCCCTCGCGATCAGTGGTACTTTTCGGGTAGTATGGTACGGACTTTTTGCTGGCGCCTTTGTTAAAAGATGTAATACAGAATGAAAGGAAAAGGGTGAGCTCTTCGGGTGTAAAATATGATTTAAATTAACCGTGATAATAATACCTTATCCTTTTTCTAGTGAAACGGTGACGCGAACTTTTTTCTTGATAAATTTCCTTAGAATGACAGGTACCAAGTACCAACGACAGGGTCCTCGAAAGGAACTTACTAAATATACGCTTTAAAACATTGTACAATTTTTGATTAAGGAAGATTGTTGTGCCTCTGGGCAATAACCAAGATTCATTGGGACCAATATAAAATATGGAAATAAATTCGAATTCTAAAAAAAATAATGGTAGACTCATTCTTGACCCAAAGATCACATAAATCAAGCCTTTGAAGATCTAAGTCTAAAGTATAGAATTTTAATTTTAAAGTATGCAAATCTAAACAATTTAAAATTTTCAAGCTTTGGGAATTATTCCACGCAACAGTTTTTTGTATAATTATAGTTTGATACGAAGACATCAAAAACTTATGAACAATTGATATCTTAGGGGATTTTTTACCATTCGTATTCGGTGCGAACTTTTACAAGAGCAATTCTGAAAATTCTCCTCATTTAGTAAACTCGCGTTGGCACGTGTCGAACAGTGAATTGCATGTATGTAGTACTTATCACCAATCGATGCGTCGTTAACAACAATTAGCAAATTACTCCTTTGAACGAATGAATGAAATTTCAGAGTGAAAATGTAAATTAATTATTATCAGCATGCATATTGTTCAATGCCTGAATAAATAAATGAATTTGAATGTCCATATTTAATTTTATATTCTACCATAAAAATGAAATAAGATACTTGCCACTGTGACAGATTGGAGCAAACTGAAAGTTACAAATAGCGCCTGCAATATATTGTGTGTATTTTTAAATATTGTTTAGAATATCATTTTATCGACTGGATCGGCATTCGTAGTAAAAAAGCCTCTTGTTGAAGAGTAAAAATAATTTTCGATTTTTCGAAAATTAAGTTCGACGAAGAAGGTGTACCATAGATCTCGAAACAGTGAAGGTACGTGGGTTAGCTTTCGCATATGACAAAATTGTTATGACAGAATCAATCGAAGACTTGCAAAGAATGTTGAATAAACTTAATACAAGCATGGAGAACATGAGCCGCACAATTAACGTAAATAAAACAAAGATCATGGTGTTTGAAGGGAAAACTGAGAAACAATGTGCAACATTGTCCTAAATGATGAGAGATTAGAACAAGTTGACAAGTACGTATATCTGGGTAGCCCATTCACTAGCGACGGAAAAATAGATCGGGAATTAGATAAGCGCATAAATAAGGGTAAGCAGGTTATCGGTAGAGCAGGGTCCATTCTCAGAAATAAAAACATATCAAAAAAAGCTTAAATGGCCATACATAATTCTATATTCGTACTGACTGTACTATACGGTAGCGAGACATGGACCTGTCAAGAAAATGACAGAAATAAAATTAACGTGATTGGCATGAAACCTCTGCGCACTATATGATACAGGAGAGACACTAGTTGACATGTGGGAAAGAAATCAGTTAGGATGGTTCGGTCATCTTCAAAGAATGAAAGATGAATGACTGAACAAACAAATGTATAAAGGTAAAGTAAATGGTAGAATGCCCAGAGGTAGACCGCCAAAAGAATGGTTAGAATCTGTGAATGAGACAATAATTCGAAGAGACGTAAGAGGCCATAGAAACACGAGAGCTTGCATTAAAAAATGCATGGACGTGAAGGAAGCTAGAGTAGTATGCCGGGACAGAAAAGTGTGGCGATGAATAGTTTGTAAACAGAGTGACAATAGAATGAAAGAAGCCTGAAACAAAGACCTTGGATGCTAATGGGCCCCAGGGGAGAACCACACATAACAATTTTGTGAGGCTCTTCACTTGGGGTGATCGCTAGAGAGATTGATCAGCGACCTGGGTCGGAGCAGTGTTGCGGAATGAACGTGTCATTTAAATGAATAACACGAGAATTCTAGATCAATCTAAAATATCTATACATTACACCTATATACCTATCTACCTTACACCTATATACCCACCTACACTCAGAGAAAAAGTTGTCTTGAAACAGAAGCATGCTCCTCTTGCCTGCTTTGTTTTGAACGAGGTGAATATATTTTTTACACAAACAGAATTATTTGGCTGTGAGAGTGGGTGAAGTTGGTCGCATAAAGAAATTTTTCGCTGCAAATGCATTCCTGTTGAGACAAATGAAAATCCTCTCAACCTTAAATTTAAGAGGAAATTCCCTTTACGTCAAGAAACATCCTTTTGTCACAAGAGGACATTTCTCTGAGTGTACACACTACTATTTTCCAAACGAGCAAGTCACGCCTACCCCGAAAGGGAAATGGCTTAATGGTATAATAATAATAATAATAATAATAATAATGAGTAATAATATAATAATAAGTCAAATAATGCAGCATGATAGACGGATTCGATTGAATGATTCTGAGGATCTATACCAAGTGCTGCCTCAAAAATATTTGAGTAGAAGAGATGAAAAAAAAAAAAAAATTATTCACACTATCCTTTAGCACATGTATTAGATTTATAAAAAAAATTAAAAACAAAGAAATGTTATTCAGGTTTTTGATGTCTATGGGAGTATAGGGTATAGGCAATTGCATTTCATTGTCTTTTTGATAATGATTTAGTTCACAAATTACCTGTAAATTTTGTATTACTCAATTAGATCGTTCTTCAATTAAGGCCATTTAAATTACCAAAAACTGGTTTTCTTGAGATCAAAATCTGTTAATAAAAGCATTTTTTCAAAATATGAATGACAATAATAAGAGAACGGTTTAATTCTTTGATATTGAACTTGCAGAAAACTTGTTGAATATGTAATAGAATTCAACAATTGTTTGAAAAATGTATTATAATTCAAAAATTGTTTGAAAATATATTATAATTCAACAATTGTTTGAAAATTCATCCCTTTTTGTAGAAATTTAATCTTTTTTGGTGTAAAATGCAACTGACTGCTTAAAAATTAACTCTTTCAATTAAAAATTAACCTTTTTTTAATGCACATTTTCGGGTTAAAAATTCATCTAGTAGAAAATTCACACATATTCTTGGCACACAAATTAAAAAATTTGGTAGAAAATTATAATTATAATAGTTTATAGTTAATAAACTATTCGTTCGAAAGTTGAACCACTTTCTTAAAAATTCATTTTTTTTTTGTGAAGTTTCATCATTTTAGTTGGAACTCAACTATTTAGTTAAAAATGTATGCATCTTGTTAAAAATTCGTCTTTTTTGGTAGAAAATTTTTCTTCCTGGTTGAGAATTTAACTAATTAAAAAAAAACTGTATATATTTTGTTGAGAATTCGACCTTGTTAGTAGAAAATTAACTTCCTTGGGTGAAAATGAATCCTTTTAGTTAAAAATTCAATTCATTGGTTGGAAATTCAGCTATTCTGTAAAAAGCTAGCCTTTTTGGATTTAAAATTCAACATTTTGGATAACATTTCTTTTCTTTGTTGACTCTTGTTAAAATTTTTGTCTTTTGCATTTGAAAAATCATCTCTTATGGTAAAATTCCATCTTTTTTGGTTAAAAGTGCAACTGTTTCGTTATAAATGAATCTATTTTGGTTGAGAATTCAACTGTTTTGTTGAAAATTCGCATTTTTCGGTCCAATTCAACTGTTTTTGAATAAAAATATTGTGTGGGTTATTTGTTGAAAACTTATCTTTTTCTCGATGAAAATTCCACCACTTGTTTGAAAGTAGAACAACTTATACGTATGTAGTTGATTCATAAGAAATAGTACAATTTAACACTCCCTCCCTCTCCCACAGTTGAAACGTGTTACAGTAATATTGGATGACCCCTGAATTAATTCACGAAAAAGATTTAGGTCCCAAAAATTACGCAAGATGGGGTGAAAGAGCGAAGAGAGCATCTCAAAGTCATTATGTAAAGCTCTCAACTCGCACCCATTAGTATCCAAGGTCTTTGGTTTCAGGCGTCACTCACTCCACTAATATTCTTCATCATGCATTTCGTATATATTGTGTATGAAGGCAGCGAAATAGTCTTTTTACGGCCAAGCGTGAGTTTTTGCAAACACGCGAGACGAACGCGCATGCGCGGACATTTCTCGCAAACCATAAAGTACATTTTACCGGCCTAGGCCTGTAAAGTACCCCACCACCAACAAACAGCTACTTTGCTGCTTCAATCCACGCGCAGAAAATGAGGAAATCATACTCGAGTTACATAAAATATTTTTCACCACACTTTTCTGTCCTGGCAAACCTCTTTAGCTTTCTTTATTCTTAAACCTTTTTGAAACTTAGGATTTGATCCCCGTAATAATCAGATTGAAATCAAGTTGAACATACTCACAAGTAACCCTTTCCCAACTGATAACGTATGTAATCTGAACTCACCTGAAACAAAAGACGAATATTTCTATCAGATATACAATATGGTTTTACGATATTAATCCACTATGCTACACTCAGAAAACGATTTGGTTCAACCAACAAAATTTGTGTTGGTCCAAACATAGAATATATTTATTATATGGACAACAAAATATTCGGTCGACTGAACTAATTTTTTTGGTTGTTTTAACTAAATCTTTTGAAAGATGAATTTGGTTGATTATAAAAAAATTGTTTGGGACAATTAAATATTTTGTTGAATCAACCAAAATTTGTTCAATTCAACCAAATTTTCATGTATATGCAAGAAAAAATTTTGTTGTGGTTAAAGAATTTTTGTCTGAGCGTAGTTTAATAATGATGCAAGCTGATTGGTATTTAAATATTTTGTATTTTGCAGTGTCTTGTACTTTCATTTAATATAGTGTTATTTCTCCAAGGGTAAATCGGATGATAATATAGATTATAGGACATGGCTTGCAACACACTGAGCTTAAATATAAAACGGTCGCTAGGTCAAGAAAACAATAGATAGACTTCATTATGCGAAACCAATACACTTACTAATAAATATCAGAGTGACACTTTTCTCGTAATGTTCCTAGTTACAGATATGAAACTTATCAATTGGAAAAGGGGTGCAAAAAATTAATTGAACTTTTCTCAGTAGCAAACTTCCTACTTGATTAATCTAGGTTTAAGAAATACTGAAAGAATCAAATGAGTAATATTTTACTGCTATATTTAATTTTTTTTTTCAAATAGCATTATTGTTCAAGAAACTTTACTTGCGGAGTTGACTAAGAACCGAACATTAAACAACGGAAGCAAAGTCTATGGTTTAATGTCTCTGTTTAGTAATTGTTCAGAATAACTTTTGTATTTACAAAAATTCTTCTAAGCAATTTCAATACATAGTTTGGTCAATTAAATTCGACATCTAAAAAAAAACAGTTAATATGTCATTGAACGATCTGTTTAGTAAGTTTTGAAAAAAAATCGATTAGAGATTATGTTCTTAAAAATTCTTTCAAAAAAAACGTTACGACTGATAATGTCTAAATGTAGCAACAAAAATAAAAGTTTATATTATATGGCCCGAGAAAATTCTGTTGGAATGAATCAGCAGTCACAAGCAGATGGAAGAACACTTTGCCCGATATTTTCTATGACAAAACATTCCGTGAAAATAACAATTTAAAATTATTTCCAGAATGAAATTCCTAAATTAAAATTAGTGAATTGAATCTTCAACTTTTTTAATCGCAATGTCGTAAAAAAATGTCAAATGCTTCGATCTTGATGTAAGTATCACATCGAATTCAATATAAAATTCATTAAATTCCTAATATTTCACGTAGAAGTATCATATTTTCAACAAAGGAGATGAATTTGTAACCAAAAAGATTAAAAAAATTAGTTCTAAATCCAAAAAGAATAAATTTTCAACCAAATTTAATTTCCAACCAAAGCAATAAATCTTCAACCAAACAATTTAATTTTTAACAAATAGTGGCATTCACAAACAGGATGATGCATCTTTAATCAAGAAAATTAATTGTCTACCAAAAAAGAGAAATTTTCAACAAAATACATGAACGAATTGTCAACATAATAGTTCAACTTTCAGCCAAGTAGCTATATTTTTAACCACAAAAGATGAATTCTCAACACAAAAAATTTTCACCAAATTGTTGAGTTTTCAAACCAAAAATACGAATTTTCTACAAAACAGTTGAATTTTCAAACAAAGTAATCCTACTTTGAATAAAACAGCTGAATAAGAAGATTAATTAATTCATTTATTAACCAAGAAGATTAATTTTATACCCAGAGACGAATTTTCAACAAAAAATAGATGCATCTTTAAACAAATTCTTGAATCTTTAATTATAAAACATAAGTTTTCAAAGAAAAGATTAATTCCAACCAAACAGATTAATTCCAACCAAACAGATGAATTTTCCACAAACAAAAAAATTAATTTTCAAACAAACAGTTGCATTTAGAACCGAATGGTTGCACTTTTAAGTAACGGAAACCAAATTTCAACAAAACAGATGAATTTTCAACTTAATATATTCAGTAATATTCAGTTTGCATTTATGCGAAAAATCGACAAAAAGAGGAAGTTTTTTTAAAAAAAGGGGAAAAAGACTAATGGGGGAAAGAAAATGAATTCTGTAATCAATTTTAAAATCTTTTGAATTGAAAGTTCAATTAAAGGTTTTTCAACACGTTGAGATCTTTTAGGATGAAATGATCATTTAATATTTTTAAGACCAAATTCAAAAATTGATAATAGTTGTTTTACTTCTAAATTTGAAAGATTTGGAACTAAGGAGTTTTCCCTTTTTGCACAATACAAGCATATATGTCTCTTTAAAAACGTAATTACGTATCACCTAATTTAAATCCACTCTACAGTCTATCTACTAGACCTCGGAAGTAATGACAAACAAATTTGAAAAATTGATAAAAAAAGACAATTTCAGACAGATATGGTCTCGCTTCTTGAAATTTTCCATCGTCGCCAACTTTATTAGTCATTGTTTGGAGATCCCACATAGAAAAGTTAAAAATAAATCAAGGTCATCCGAATATAGTTTACCATTTCATAGTCTATTAACAAAATAGTACTATTTTCTATAAGAAACATATTTAAAGAGGTAATCTCAATTGAGACTATCTTAGTATATTAATAATCGTTAAAAATTTACAGTTTTATTAGTCTCTTTCATTCTCCCGAAATTCCTTTCTTATCGCATTACTCATGCATTCTCATGGAGCACACACTTATGCTTTGCCTTTTTTCACCGCTGATAACGAAAATACTTGAAAATTCTCGAAGCTCGTAAACATTTGCGACAATAATCTTTTAAAACGATATTATGAGCGGCACACGCATGTGTAGTTTTTGTATGTAGAGTCTAGGTGTCAAATACAAATATTTTCCTGACAGACAGAAATACCACCTGAAAAGTTATGTGTTAAATAATTTTGTCACATTGTAAGATGATGAGGTGATATTTTTTTATTGATTTACGTAAGAACCTGAGCCGGAAAATTTCCATAGAGAAATTATTTGTCGGCAATTCAAACTGTACCCTGTGTTCAAGGATTATGATATCAGAAGTTCGAGATAAAGATTAGATCTATGCTAGAAAGACCTCGAGAATGACAGACATTGTGTCTCCAGTCTGTAATCTCTCATTTTTTTTGCTTTTTAAAGTTTAAAAGAAATGAAATTGGTTATTTTTAAATATAAAACTTTTCACATTACTTTGAAGATGCAATCTGAAAGATGGAAGACATCTAGAACGACAAGATCGAGGATTTGTCGTCTTACGTAAAGGGTCGTCACATTTCCGATATGCGTTTACCAGGCAAAGATCACAAACGTATCGCGAACTTCTCTTTTCCAACAAATAAAATGTCCTGAACGATTTATGCAAACAAGTCATTATATTGTCTTATTGATAACTTTGGACATCAAAAAACTTAAAAGCAACGAGCTGTGATAACCTCGTCAGAAGCAACGTAACAGCCATTGGCTACTCAAACTTAAAAAAGTTCCAAACTATTTCCCAGTTTTCCCGGTTGATTTTAAAGACTTCATAAGAATATGAATTCAATAATAATTGCTTTATTATACAAATTTTGAAAAGAATTAAGCACGTTAGAAATGCGAGGTGAAATACATAATTTTAAATTATTGTGGATATAAATTTATGGAATTTTTCAATAAAATGGGGAAATTATAAAGAGGATAAATTTCTTTAATAACATTAATGTAGGTTCTATATTCCTATGATTTCAAGAAAAAAATTTCAACAAAACAGTATAATTTTCAATCAAAAAGATAAATTTTCTACCAAATAGTTAAATGTATAGCAAAACAAACGAATTTTTAACAAAAAAGTTGAATTTTTGAAGAAGTAGTTGAATTTTCGACCTCTAAAAGATGAATCTTCAATCTAATGATGGAGTTTTCAAGCCAAAAACAAGTCTTTTAGAAGACAGTTCGATTTTTAACCAAGAATGAAGAAATTTTTAACTAAAAAATATTACTTCTAACAAAAGATGAATTTTCAATCCAAAAGGATAAATTTTATATCCAAAACGACGAATGTCCAACAAAACAAATTAATAGATTATAGGAGAATATAGTAGTTAGAATTTTCTACCAATAAATAAATTTCCAATGCAAAAGGACGAATTTTGAATCCAAAAGGATGAATTTTCTATCCAAAAAGACAAATTGCCAATAGAAGAATTGAAACTTCAACCAACAAAGATGACTTTTGCCTAGATAGTTCAATTGTCATCACAATAATTAAATTTTCAACCGAATAGTAGAATTTGTAACCAAAAGAGATGAATATAGTTGTGTTTTGATCAAAAATTATGATAGTAGACGTTTTAAACATGAAGAATTAACTTTCAACCAGAAAATATTACTTTTCAAGAAAATAGTTGAATTTTTAAGAAAATAATAAAATTTTCAACTTCAAACCAAAAAAGATTACATTTCTACCAAAAGATGAATTTTCAATCCAAAAGGACAAATTTTAAATACCAAAGAACTAATTTTCTATCTGAACAGACGACTTTTTCAACAAAACAGTCAAATTTTCGACCACAAAAGATGACTTTTTAACAAAATAGTTGCATTTTCTACAAAATAATTCGATTTTCTACAAAATAGCTGCACTTTTAACCAAAAGAGATGAATTCTTATCCAAAAATACAATAGCAGACTATCTAAATAATATGAAATAACTTTCAACCAAAAAAGATTACTTTTCTGTCAAAAGATGAATTTTAAATCCAAAAAGATGTATGGTGTCTACAAAAACTTATTTATTATTTATTTACTGGCAGCCAGTACTGGTCTGGGCTTTCGATAAAAAATTAATTTTATTCCTCTTACCCTTATTGTGACATAGAATAAACCAATAAAATCAATAAACCTATAAATTTGGGAAAAGCAGCTTAGTTTCTATTTGTATCTTGATAAATTTCTTGCATGATAAGTGGAAAAATAGAAGTATTATCATAATAATCTTGGTTTAGTCGAGAGAAAATCTTCTTTCTTTTAGAAAATTAATTTTCATT
>CAKNXH010069829.1:0-11709 GCA_932178445.1 Andricus quercusramuli
CGAATTTTTTCCTATTTTCCCCAGCATGTCGGAACTTACTTTTGGAACGACCCTCGTTTTTAAGTTGAAAATTCAACAAATTTGGTTGATAATTTGTAATTTTTGGTAGAAAATTAATCTTCTTGGATGAAAATTCAACTGTTTGGTTAACAATTCGTCTTTCTTGTCAGAAAAATAATCTTCTTAGTAGAAAAATCATATTTTTGGGTTGAAAATTCAACTAGTCTTTGAAAAAATTCTTGTTTTTGGCTTGAAAATTTGACTAATTTGGTTATTAATATAACGGTTAGATTGACAATGGATATTGTAAATTCGTCTTTTTGGTAGAATATTAATCTTTTTTGTATTAAATCCATCATTTCGGTTAAAGAATTAACTTTTGTTCAAAAATGAATCTTCTTTGATTCAAAATTCGTCTGTTTTAATTAAAATCTCTACAGTTTGGTAGAAAATTAATCTATTTGGGTAGAAAATCCAACTACTTGGTTGACAATGTTCTTTTTTGTTGAGAAAAATCTGTCTTGGTTGAAAATTCAACATTTTTGTAGAAAAGTCTTCTGTTGATTTTCAACATACATCTCTGTAGGTTGAAAATTCCACTTTTTTTTGTAAAAATTTGTCTCTTTTACTTGAAAGTTCAACTCCTTGGATTTCAAAGCTTCTTCCGAAATTCACTTCTTTACTTTATTTGTATTTTGATGTCTACATATTTCATAGATTTCTTTATATGGAAGGATTTGGACAGTGAAGAAACGTCTTTCATCAAGTACCATGATAAATTTGATTTAAAAAATAATAATCATCTGAGCTGCTTCCTCAGCTGAAAACAGAGCCTTTGTACTCTCCTCTTTCATTGTGGTGCAACAGAGGAGCGTTAAGTTTTCTGCGTTTGACGCGTACAACAAATTTATGCCCTAATAGATAGTTGCTGCCGATACAAGCGGAAAAAGAGATAGACGTACGATCAGCGTCAAGAGGACACAAGGAGAAAAAACAGAAAGAGCGACAGAGAAAACTAAAAGCGAGAGTAAGAGAGAGTGACCTCAAGAATGTAAAGATCGTGTGGCACAAAGAATCTCAGCAACCCCCAAAGGCCCAAAGCGACTAACGTCATAAGCGCAAGCAACCACCGAAAAAGCAGGGTGCGAAAATAATGCTTCCCATATGTCAACAGTCTAATAAAAGACCAAGACACGGATTCGAATTTCGAAATTGCATCCAAGACATAATAACTACGAGCGTTACGTTTTATACGTAAGCACACGGTGTAGCTTATGATTCGACAATAATCGACCAATGAGCCATGATTTTTTTATTACTTTTGAAGAAAATAGGCCAGGCGCGTGCACTCGCTTTGACGGACGTCGAACTTGACATCCCTCAAGCTGACGGAACAGCGTTCGGATCAAATCGACTTTAACGCCTTCGAAAAATCTTTTTCAAAGAAAACTAGTAAAATTTTATTGCACGCTCTTCTACGGATTTATCGCACCCGCCAATTGTCAGATTGTTGCACCATTGTAGGCTGAGTAGTAACTTTTGCACATTTCCTATCATAAATTTTTTATATTCACAGATGTCTTCTGGAGATTATCTTAGAAGCCTCGAAAAATTTCATGGAGAAAGAAACCACTCAGTGAAAAAGTTGTCTTGAAACAAAAGCATCGCCCTCTTCCCTGTTTTGTTTTTGAACAATGTGAACATCTTTTTCACACAATTAAAATTACAGTAGACTCCAACAAGGCGCCTTCTCTCACCAAGTGCCTCTTCCTTCTATTACCTCTGAATTCATTAAGTGTCTTGAGAGAAACATTAGATGCGCATGTGTGAGGCGATATTTAAATTATTCACCAATGCGTCTGAAAGATATTTCCCGCAAAGCCTCAGGGGTGTGGCTTAACTAAGCGGGCGCTTAGTGAGTGCCTCGGTTACGAGCACCGGGCGCTTTGTGAGCTCTAAATAAACTATGTTTCGTATGTGCTGAAATTTCAGAATTTTAAGATAGAGGGAAAAGTATATTGGAACTGGATATTAAAAGTATAAGATACTACCAAACATAGCTCAAAACACCTATTATTTTTTTTTTAAATTACAAGAGCTTTATTACTAAAAAAAAAAAATTTTTTAACCAAAAATGAATAGCATGTCTTTCAGGTAGTGTTATCAGACTTCACTGCCCACAATGCTCTCGAAGCGGAGGAAATACGATAATTTTTCACGAAAATAAGGTAATAATAGGAGAATAAATCATTTTAAATAAAATTAATGCAGGGTACCATATTCAACAAAAATCATTGTTTACACAACAGTTGTATTTGCAACCAAATAGTTGAACTTTCAAGCAAAAGAAAACATTTTTAACAAAAAAGTGAAATTTTCAACCCACAAAGATGAATGTTGAAAACAAACAGGAGAAGTTTCAACAAAAGAATTTAACTTTTAACCAAGACAGATTTTTCTCAACAAAAAATAACATTGTCAACCAAATAGTTAAATTTTCTACCCAAAAAGGCGAATTTTCTACCAAACTGTAGAGATTTTAACAAAAACAGACGAATTTTAAATCAAACCAGTTGAATTCTCAACCCAAAACTATGATTTTTTAACTGAGAAGATTATTTTTCTACAAAACCGTTAAATTTTCAACAAAAAAGTTCATTTTTAAACCAAACAATTTAATTTTCTACCCTCGTTTCTACCCAAAAAGATGAATTTTTTATAAAGAAGATTAATGTTCTAGGAAAAAGACGAATTGAAAAAATAATAATTTTCAACACAACAGTTGCATTAAAAACCAATTAGTTAAATTTTTAAGCGAAAAAGACGAATTTTTTCGAAGACAGTAGCATTTTTTACCCAAAAAGGATTTAAGAAAAAAACCATTAATTTTTAACCAAATAGTGGAATTTCCTACCTAAATAGTTGAATTGGCAACCCAAAAAGATGAATTTTCAACCAAGAAGATTAATTTTCTACAAAAAAAAACAACTAATTATCAACTAAATAGTTGAATTTTCAACTAAAAAGGATCAACGTTCAAACAAAAATTTAATAATTAAAATTTCAGTTAAAAAATTAATTATGAAAAAACGAAGTTTCAACTAAATAGTTGAATTTTCAACCAAAAAGATGAATTCTCTACAAAAAAAATGGATTTTCAACAAAGTAGTTCAACTTTCAACCAGGAAGTTAAATTTCCAACCAATAAAGATGAATTCTTAACGAAAAATATAATAGTTGATATTTTAACCAAAAATGATTTTAATTTTAAATAAAAATCAGTTGATTTTTTTAACCAAAAAGACGAATTTTCAACAAAATAATTATATCCTCGACTATAACAGATCAATTTTCAACGAAACAATTGTTTTTTTAACGAAAAGAGATTTTAAAAACAAAATTTTAACCCCAAAAGACAACTTTTCTACTAAGAAAGATTATTTAGTCAAGAAAGAAACAAATATCATCCAAGTTTTAAGCCATAAAGTAGAATTTTTAATTAAATGAGATGAAACTGATCCAAAATTATGATAGTAGGACTTTTCAAATATCAAGAATCAACTTTCAACCAGAAAATATTACTTTTTAAGAAAATATGTAGTTGAATTTTCAACAAAATAATTACATTTTCAACCAAACAGTAGAATTTTTAATGAAAAAAGATTAATTCTGGGCCAAAAATATAATAGTAGACTTTTCAATTAAAGGAATTAACTTTCAATGAGAAAAAAATTACTTTTCTAACGAAAGATGAATTTTCAATCAACAAGGATGAACTTTCTATATCCAAAAATACAAATTTTCAAAAAACAGTTATATTTTAGACCAACAAATATAATTTTTGAACCAAATAATTATGTTTGCAACCAAATAATAAAATTTTCTATATAAAAAGACGAATTTTCAACAAAAAAGTTGAATTTTTGACCAAACAAGATTACTTTTTAACAAAATAGTAGAATTTTTAACCAAATGACATGAATTCGGAACCAAAAATAAAATAGTAAACTTTTCAATTACAAAGAATTAGCTTCCAATAAAAGAAGATGATTTTTCTACCAAAAGATGAATTCTCAACCAGAAATATAATATTAGACTTTTAAGTTACAAAGAATTGACTTTCAATCAAAAATAGTTATTTTCTAATTCAGTTTTCATTTGAGCGAAAAAACGAGAAAATCGAGACATTTTTTGACAACAGGGAAAAAAATAAAATTCTTTTAAATAGAAGGAAAAGAGGAGAATAGAGGAAAGAGTGTAAAGTCTATGGTATCTTTATTTTTGGAAGATAATAATAAACATGTTGTTCGATACGAGCCCATTTTTCCTGATACAATTACTGCAAACGAAATTTTTCCTTATTGTGAAGACAAAACAGTAAACATGAGGATTTCATTGACCATGTTTTTACCTTCGTTACAATCAATCTTACTTAAGTCCAAGCGATTATTGAACCAGAGAAAAAGATAAAGGAATAGTAATGGAATAATGGAAAAGCAATTAACACAATCCATCTGGGAACAAAGAAAGTATTCTCAGTATGTTTAGCCTTCAAGGGTTGCGTGATTTGTTTCGAGTTTGCGTGGGAAAGCATCGGACATTCACAACAAAGGCTGATCAGTGATCAAAGTACTCAAATACCCTTCGCTTCTACCTTCTTCCCTTATATTATTCGCCTTCACGCATAAGAACTGAATAATCTATCTTAGGCATCTAATATATACGCGTGGTAGGTTATGTGTTACGTAGCAAGAGCAACGCAAAAGCTGGAGTAGATAAAGGGCGTTTACGACCACGAGGGACTCAATGAATCGTGACTCACACGAATTATGTCCCAAGAGGGTGAGGGCCAACATATACGGAACAACACTCGGCAAAAATATCTAGAAAGAAAAGAGAAAGAAATAAAGAAAAAAAGAAAGAACACCCAGAAAGAAAGCCAAATTTATAAACAGGAACAGGGCGTTGACCTACTACCTTTAGCTTTCTCGATTTAATACTCCTTCCTTTTTCACCTGGCCGGCGACCTATAAAAAGCAAACGGCTCCCGGATATAAAAGAAATACGAGCGAAGGGCGCGGAGTAAATGTAACATCTGCAATCAGTGTGCATAAGTTATTGCAATCGGCTTCAAATCACTTGAATTTGCTTGTCTATTTTTACATGAAAAGATCTGAAAATGAAAGCATGAAAGGAATAAAAGGATCAAAAGATCATAGAATTTGCTATCAGAGGAAAAAGAGAGAAACTAAAAGCTTCAATAACAAACCAATCATAAAAGAAAGAAATATTTCAACATTTACTTATTCTACTTGCCTTGGTACTCTATCCCATTCCCTTGATTTTCAGAACAACAATTTCAACCAGACAAACAATGCCAGATATCACATATCCAACGAGAAGTTCAGTTAAAAGCACTGCGAAAAGTTTATTGCCACTGATTTCCAAATCATCTTTATTCTACTTTTCGTAAAGTCCACATGCCATCAATTTCAAGAGAAGACTGTTCAATCGCTCAACGAAAAAAGAACCTGCTTGTTCTAGATAAAACCCCTCTATTGATATGACAAAAGGTTCTTCCACTGTTTCGGTTAATGTAGTTCTATTCTCATCCTTGAAGTGCAAATTAAACCACTTTGAATCTTTTTAGCATGATACAACTTATATTCTTGTCTGTGATAGCATAATAAACACATTCCTTTGTGCTGGAAACTGATTTCGAGATTCCTGAGATTCATTTAAGATTCTCAAACTTTTAATGACGGATTTCATCCAATCAATTACTATTGGATCAATTGCAAGTTCAAGGCCTTTATCCAACTCAGCCAATGTATCAAGTTGCAGTCCTGGCACGGTTTGTACGTGGATACTGGTGAGGATTGCATACATCTTTGAAGAGTATACGAAACTAACAATGACCGTATAGGCAAATATGATCCTCGCCCTCGAACTTTCCGTTTGCTCGGGAACACACATGCCAAGAACAACTTGCATGGTGTAAGATAAATGCCATTCAACACTGTACCTTGTCAAAATGTACATCAATAGCCAAAGTATTGCAGAAAACACTGCCAGTTACCACCTAATTACCAGATTTTCCAGGAGAGATTCTTTCCCGACCTTCAGCATCAATGACTGGATGAGGCCAATTTCTGATTTGTTTAGAAGTAACTGCTCTATGTAGGCCATCACCCATCCCCGAAATTTATCTTCAGCTTAGCAATGAAATTCTTTGCGAAAACTTCTAGCAAAAGTAAATCACTTCCGGAATAGACTGGATATACCCGGGTGAATTGTACTTGATACTAACATGCGGAGGATAATGAACAACTGCCAGCTGTCAACTCGTACAGGATCATGTTTTGAAGTTTATCTGGAAACAGTATAGTACCTTTTGCGTACTTTTTCGATGAATATATGACTATAAATGGATTAAAGTACTGCACTTCAGATGTGTTTCCAACGACTTCAAGAATATACTTAAGTCGAGGAATTGATTTTTCCAAGCAGTTCGAAGTAGTTTCTTCTTTATGGGATCAAGAAACTTTTGGGTATCAACAAATTGAAGATCTAGACTAGACACTTTGGTCGAAAACGACCATTAAACAAGATGCTGATATACTTGATTATTGCTTGTGCAATGTTTAGGTTGTTCGGTACGGAATAGATTACCATGAAGAACGAGGTTCTGAGGAAACCAAAATCTTTTAACTGCTTTATATATTTTATATCTTCCTCGATACTTTCGTTTCGTGGGAGAAAGTGGATACCTGGCTTGAGATGTTTGATTTCTTGAATAATCTTCCGAACTTTTATCTCCTTTCTATATAGATTTTCATTAATGATCAGCAACGTTTGATATGTAGAGGAATCTTCTTTCACGTACTTTACAAAACCTTTTATCCAGTTTGATGGACTTCATTGCATGTATTCAATGCAGTTGAAAATTGAGAGGAAAATAAAACAAAGAAATTATAAAATTTATAAACACTTTGAGTTCTTTAAAATTATTCTCCAACAAATGCTGAAACATCTACTACTTCTTGTGCCTATTTTTAAACTAGGTTTTGTTCTTTTAGATTTGTTATGCAACGAGCGTAATTACTACTAATATATTGACACAGATTGCGATAACTGATTACACAAAAAGTATGAAAAGTACACGTGTCTGATTTTCTTTATAAATTGAGAACAATCAGAGGATTTTATTTGTGGTTGAAATTGTTGTGATGAAAATCATGAAAAGAAGGTACTAGCAAGGCAAGTGGAATAAGACAATGTTGGAATTTTGTATTCTTGTATGAATGGTTTGTTATTGCCAGATTCTACGTAATCGCAATAAGATCGGCTTTTGAACAAGAGCGCTTGAGTCATTATTATTTTCTTCTCAATGTACTATAAACGCCTATCTTTAATCTATACAAAATTCGTTATTTTTTCATCATTTTATGGAAATTTAGAGTTTTTTTAGGAATCATATTCATTTTGTGACAAAAAACAATAAAGCCTACTAGTAAAAAATAAAGACCTGATCAATAACTCCGAGAGTTAAACTTTTCTTAAGCCAGCTTAAGCCACAAATGGAAGTTATGCACCCCTTGGCGAACAGTGTCAAAAGGACCTTCTGGTTTTGTCGTTTGATCTCAGCGACCGACCTGCAAAAGTCGAGCGTTCATGGGTCTTTCAGGAACAGTAACCAAAGTCAATGACAAAGGTTTGTATTTAGGTAAAATCTGGATTTGAAGCGGATGACCTAATATTGAGCACAGCTTTGACAAATATAAGGTCATTTTATCGAACGACTGATGCAACGAGCCATTGTCTTTCGTCAGCTTCTGTAAATAGATGTAACAGTCTATCGAGAAATATAATCAGTTGCAAATTGTATGTTTCTTCAATTTGGACGGATAAGACTATTGTTCCACGAGTAACTATCGATGAATACTGCATTATTTTTCAAACTTCCTTGTTGACTAAGCGAGTAGTAATATACCAGGCTAATACAATATGCAAACATCGCCTTTCAGATAAGGCTACGAACGGCGTTATCTCTAGACAGCAAACACACCCTCATCCTTTCAAAAAGATTGAACTGTTACATATTAAAAGTTAGGATGTTATATTTTTGAACCATAATGATGGAAATTTATCATTTTATTGATATTTATTATTTATTTGGATGACATTTTAATGCGATGAGTAATTCAGTAATTCAGTAAATCAGTAAATCACTCGCTTATTAAACCTTATCATTGTTTGAAATGTACTAAGGGACTAAATAAACTCGAGTCGTATTTTAATGAGCTCTAATCTTTTACAGGAGTTTATACACAAGCGAGCTAAATTTAGAAGCGTAAAATATCAAATTCTACATTTAAAATGGATCATTATCAGAAATTGGCCCAACAATCAGGAAAACTTAAAAACTTTAAATAATTAAAATGTTAAGAAGTTTATCTTGGGAATTGAATTTAGGGACATTAAAAGAAATTGTAAATTTATTGAAGAAAAACATAATAATAAAATCAGCAACTAATTCGAGAAAACTGTATTAGAAGCGCCTGACCTAAAAACTTTAATACAAAAATCGATCTGAGAATCACTGTTGCGTGCAAAATGGAACATTGACCCCAGTTGTTGAGTTCTAATCACTATTCCGATCCTGCAAACCTGCACATCTCGTTTTCTTTGTCCCACTTTTTATTCGCTCTCGTTTTCCGCGTCCATTCACTCCCCTGGTGCTTCTTTCAAGGGTTCTTCAGTCCCTTCACGCGATCTTTCGTTCTCACTGTTACAATACTTATAGATATTTAAATGGTTTTAAAAAAAATCAATTGCTCGAAATTTATTCGAGATAGACTCGGCTATTAATTTTAGAAGTTTAATTTGATGAATATCAAATACTTTAAACTTATAATTGATCAAAAATAATTATAAGGATCATGGATAATTCGAAAAAAGTCCATTTCTAAAGTTTTTTTCACAGATTTTCGTCGATAAAAATGGTTGAATTGCAAAATAAACGGTAAGGGGCCGTTCAAAAATTACGTTACACTGCAAGATGGAGGGAGGTTAACAGCTTTTGTGACGATTTGTGACGTAAGGTGGAGAGGTTAACGCAGAATATGAAATCACACATGGAAAATATTATTTGAATAATAATTTTTTGCAAGTAAAGCACATAAATAGAGACTTTTTTTACACTTTTTGAAAAGAATCCCCCCCCCCATGTTTTCGCTTAAATTCAATCTGAATTAATAGAACCCAATAAGAAAATCCATCTATTTTTCGTCGAAAGTTAAGTCTTATTGTTTAAGAAGTCTACCACCATATTTTTGGTTCAGAATTCATCTCTTTTGCTTAAAAACTGTACTAGTTTATTGAAAATTCGTTTTTTTTTCTTTTGAAAATTGATTTTCTGAACTGAAAATTTAACTAACCCTATTATTGGCTAAAAATTGATAGTTTTTAAATGAACATTCAACTATTAAATATTTCAAAAAGAATAAATCTTTTTTGGTTAAATATTTAACTAATTGGTTGAAAGTTGAAGTATTTTGTTGAACATTCATTTTATTGGTTGAAGATTGAACTATTTGGTTGAAAATTCATTCATTTCTGTTGAAAATTAATTTTGATTAAAAATTTAATTATTCTATTATTTGTCGAAAATTCATCGTTTTTAGTTTAAAATTCAACAATTTGGTTAAAACTGTATATATTTTGTTTTAAATTCGTATTTTCTTTGAAGACAAGTAATCCGTCTTGAGTGATCATTTAACTGCTTGTTCGAAAGTTGAACTACTTTGTTAAAAATTCCATTTATTAGTTGCTTGATTGTAAATTTAACTATTTTGTTGAAGTCTTTTTTTTGTTAAAAATTAATTTTTTAATGTAAAAATTTAACTATTGCATTACAATTGGCTGAAAATTGATTGTTTTTAGTTGAAAATTTACCAATTTGGTTAAAAACGTATGTATTTTGTTGTAAATTCGTCTTTTTTTGGTGGAAAATTAGTATTCTTGACTGAAAATTCAATTATTTGGTGGAAAGTCGAACTACTTTGTTAAAAATACATCTTATTAGTTGAAGATCTACCCGTTTAGTGAACAATTTAACTTTTTTTTGAAAATTCATATTTTCGGGTTGAAAATTCCACTATTTAGTAGAAAATTCTTTTTTTGGGTTTAAACGTACAACTGTTTTGTTGAAAATTCGTCTTTTTGAGTTGGAAATTCTACTATTTTCATCAAAAATTAAATTTTTCGTTGAACATGCAGTTTTTGTTAGTAACTGTTTTTCTAGAGAACTCGCCTTTTTGGATTAAAAGTTGAATCATTTAGTATTTAGTAGAACATTTTTTTTCTCATTTGATTTAAAAATCTTCCCTGGCTAAAAATGCAACTCTTTTGTCGAAAATTCGTCTATCTGGTTTGAAATTTCATCTCTTTTGGTAGAATTTAATCTTTAAATGAATGTGAAAAATTTCATAATCGCACCTCCCATGCTTTTTCTTTAAGATTAAGTTTGTTTGAATTGAAAATTCAATTGAATTCGACTATTTGGTTGAAAACTCAATAGTTTTGTTCATAATGAATTTTTGTCGTTGAAAACTCAAATACTTGTTTGAAAATTCATCTTTGTTGGTAAAAAATTCCACTACTTCGTTGAAAATTTTTGGATTAAAAATTCATCTTTTCTTAATTCAAAAGTTTGTTTGAAAATTCGACTATTTGGTTGAAAAATCATCTTTCTTTGTTAAAAATGCTTCTTTTCGGTTTCAAAAGGCAACTGTTTTCTAAAACATTGGACTTGTTATCATGAATTCTCAACTCTCTCCTTAAATATTCCTCTCTTTTGTTAGAAAATTAATCTTTTTTTATTGACAATTCAACTATTTGGTTGAAAATGTAGTATATTTCGACTTGAAATTTTAAGCGTTTCATACTGAATTCTGGGCGTTGTAAAATGAACTCGAAGAAAAATTTTTGACTTAAAAGGGGGGGCGTAGTTGCTCGTATTTGTGACATCATCCTGGGGGGTTCAAGCTTTGCGCGATGATATGTGACAAAAATAATTGCTTAATTATTTTTACAAAATTGTTCATTTATTTAAAAATGGGTTAAAACTCAAGGCTTTTGCAACAAGCCATTAAATGCTTGATTAAATTAAAATTGAAATCGAGTGGGACTCCTGTAATGTGTTATCCTTCCATATACCAATATTTGTGTAAAACAAGTTTATCCTCTGCTGAAGGTATTGCGTTGGCGAAAAAAGGAGAACTGTGTTGTGGTTTTATTAAATCCGATAAACCTGATGGAAGACCTCATTTCTAACATCTGTTATCGAAGACGTTAATACAAAAATAATGATTGCACAAATTGATCGCTGACGCAATGATCGAGATCAGGCTGCATTATAATTATTCTATAATTCAAACACAGGTATCGTTCGAGGTCAGGTTCAGTTAAGACACCATTTTTGTTCTTGAAAATTCAATTATTCATGCATTGTACTCAGATTCTCTGACACCCATTTTGATATTACGTGTGCTTTGTTTAGACAAAGAATAATACGACGTTTAAAAAAATGCAAGAACTTCTTAAATTTTGTACCTTGACTTCAACTCATTATATGACCTAGTCTAGCTTAGCGTAGTGTTACATAATGGCGAAAACTACACGGAAACGTCGGAAAAAGCGTTACAT
>CAKNXH010069829.1:11809-28168 GCA_932178445.1 Andricus quercusramuli
GTCGAAATTGTCGGAAAATTGCATTATGCAATTTATGTATGGCCCTTTATCTTTAGAGTCAAGCCGATAAAGCTTAAAAAAAATGTATGAGTTTCCGAGATATGACTATAGAAATGTCCAAGCATGCTACGTCGAATGATCGCCGACTGAAACATGACGTAGACATGCTAGGACACTTTTAGTCATCTCTTGGGAAACCATTTGGATTTTTTAAGTTTCATTGGCTTGAATTAAGGATAAGGCAAAGACTATGCGGTATAAATTTTAGATTTTTGCTAGAATTTTCCTAGGTTGTTGAAATAAAGGTACAAAATTCCAGAAATTTTGGAATTTCTTTTTGAACTTCTCACGTGGTATATTCTCTTCAAAAGATTGAAAATATATCTTATCAGTTAAAGTAAATGGCAGAATGCTCAGAGATAGACCGCCGAAAGAATGGTTAGAATCTGTAAATGAGACATTAATCCGAAGAGACATAAAAAGCCATAGAAACACAAGAGCTTACATGAAAAAATGCATGGACGTGAAGGAAGCTAGAGAAGTATGCCAGGACGGAAAAGTGTGGCGACAAATAGTTTGTAAACAGAGTGATAGTAGAGTGAATGATGCCTGACACAAACACCTTGGATACTAACGGGCCCAAGTGGGGAACCACACATAAAAATTTTGTGAGGCTCTTCACTTGGGGTGATCGCTAGAGAGATTGATCAGCAACCTGGGTTGGAGCAGTGTTACGGAATGAACGTGTAATTTAAATAAATAACACGAGAATTCCAAATCAATCTAAAATATATATACCTATCACCTATATACCTATCTACCTTATACCTATATACCTACCCATTATATGGGAAAGGGAAATGGCTTAATAGTATAATAATAATAATAGGGGTCATTCGACGCGGAATTTCCGTACCGCTCGCCCACGAAGGAATTCAAATTTAACTATTTTGTTGAATATTCATTTTTTTGTACAGAAAATTTTTCCGCTTGGATTGAAAATTCATCTTTTGGTAGAAAAGTAATTCTTTTTGGTCTTTTATTATACTTTTGGTTCAGAATTGATCTCTTTTGGTATAAAATTCTACTATTTGACTATTAGGTTGAAAATTTATTTATTTTGTTAAATATCATTAAATATCCTAATATAAATCCCTCCTAGGTCATATTTTTAATGAAAATTTCTACTGTTTTATTGAAAAATCGTTCTTTTAAATAAAAAGTTCGTCCTTTTGGATTGAAAATTCAACTTTTGGTCGAAAAGTAATTTTTCTTGGTTGCAAATTCATCTTTTATGGTGGAAAGTTAATTCTGTTTAATTAAAAAAGTCTACTATACCATATTTTGGGTCCAGAATTGATCTCTTCTGGTTAAAAATTCGACTATTTAGTTAAAAATTTCATTATTTTATTGAATATGCAACCGTTTTCTTGAAAAGTCATCTTTTTTGGTTAAAGTTAATTATTTTTATTTAAAAAGTCTCCTATTATATTTTGTTTCATCCTTCTGGATTGAAAATTCATAATTAGGTAGAAAAGTTATCTTTTTTGGTTGAAAATTGATATTTTTGTTACAAATTGACTTTCATGGTTTATAGTTAATTTTTTTTAAATTAAAAAGGCTACTATCATATTTTTCTTCCACAATTCACTTCTGTTGGTTATAAATGATACTATTTTGTTGATAATTGAATTATTTTGTTGAAAATGTAAGCATTTCGTTGAAAAGTCATCTTTTCTGGCCAAAAATTCCACGGTTTTGTTGATCATTCGTCTTTTGGGTAGAAAGTTTATCCTTTTGTATTGAAAATTCGTCATTTTGGTAGAAGAGTCAACTTTTTTGGTTAAAAATTCATCTATCTTGGTTGAAAATTGATGTGTTATGGTTTATAGTTCCCTCTTTTTGATTAAGAAATTTACCATAATACTTGTATTTTTCGTCCATAATTCACCTCTTTTAGGTAAAAATGATCCTATTTAGTTGATTGTTGAATAATTTTGTTAAAAATTCAGCTATTTTGTTAAAAAATCATCTTTTATGGTCGAAAATTCCACTGTTTTGTTGAAGATACGCGTTTTTGGCTTAACAATTCAACTACTTTGATAAAAATGCAACTGTTCTTTTGGTTAAAATTTATAATCTTTTTTTGTTTTAAATTCAACTACGCAGTTGAGAATTCATCTTTATTGGTTGAAAATTTTACTTTTTTTTTAAATTCATCTTTTCGGGTTTGAAAGTCAAAGTTTTCTGAAATATCTGACTTTTTAGTATTAGAAAACTCATCTTTTTGGTTGAAAATGCAGTATATTTCGACTTATAACCTTCAGAATATGGTATCTATATTAATGTTATTTTAAAGAATTTATTCCTCTATTATTCACCTATTTTCTTGAGAAATCGCTATATCTCACCTATTTTGAGAGCATTTCGGGCTATGATTCTGAACTCTCTTTTACAGTAATTAATAATAATAATAATTTATTGTCATTATATATTTTACCTTAGAGTTCTAAAACGTTCAAATCTTCACAGAATGTACATAATAAAACAGTTAGTATTCAATAATATGTATTATCATAAACGCTTAAAGGTCAACCGGGAAAATGGGGAAAAAATTTGAATTTTTTTTTAAGTTTGTGTAGCCACCCTGTAACTACATTTGGTACTTGTCACCTGATCCGCAATTATTTTCCATTTAAATTGATTGGAAACAACTGTGTATCGAGAGCAACATCCCAAATGCAGTTACCGTCTTCTGATTTTGTGCGACAAAACAGGAGAAAACTATGTAAAAAAAATCGAACTGTTGTCAGTTGTCAGAAACAGCTCCATTTTTTTAGAGTTTATTCAGAGACGCTAAAAGTGCGATAATAATAGATTCGAATTCTATCGGAAGTTTGTTTTCGCAAGTGCGATATTTTCTCTCCCCAGGCATTTTCATGTTATTGTACAGTTGGGTAGTAACTACCCAACGCTCTTACACTATTTACAGAACACATACTGGTCCGACCTGGTTTTATTGAAAACCGCGATTAAGGTTCTTTTGTTGTAAAAAGGTTCCTTCACCCAGTTTTCATCTCAGGTATAAGGACCTTGAAAGCTACTTTTAGAATCTATAATTCAGAACCATTCTCCTCGAATATCTTTCTAAAAACTACAAA
Organism: Andricus quercusramuli; assembly: GCA_932178445.1. NCBI lineage: Eukaryota > Metazoa > Arthropoda > Insecta > Hymenoptera > Cynipidae > Andricus > Andricus quercusramuli. The sequence goes on from CAKNXH010069829.1 coordinate 14,971, forward strand.
TCCATATAAAATCGTGAGGATCATTTTAATTCGAAGGTAACATCAACGATTGCGAATTGTTAAGAAATTTTATTTCGGGGAAGTTTTTCAAGAAACGAAATTACTTATAAATACAGTTATTGAGAGAAATATATTCCTTTATATAAAGAAAGAGGAATTTAAAATCTAGATAAGGCGTATACTTTAAATGTATAATATAAAATAATTAAAATTGGAATTACAACAATATAATAATTTTAAAAATTGTTCAAGTTTTTAATTAAACATTTACAATGATTATACACAATCGAGTACACATTTAAATGCAATCAATCCCAAATTGGAAACATTCGAAGCCGAATAATTTTAATTTTAAAACCTTCAAAATTGGATAGTATTTCAAAATATAATATTCGAAGCAAAGGAATTAATCACTGAATAATTCAACTCTCTAAATCTGAATTAGTGAAGATTCGGTCACAAATTTACTTTAGTGAAAAATTCTACTAATTATTAGTTGTATTTCACTACTTCTTTTTTTTATTTAATAGGGTTTTTCAGTTGGTCCGAAAAATTAAAAAAAATTTTATTTAAAAGTCCTCTCTAAAGTATTTATTCTTTTTGTCAAAAAATTATGTATAAATTTGAGCTAAAAGCGACAATTCCTAATAGCACATTCTCTTCTGCCTTAAAGCCTTTTTTTTATATTTGACTTTACAAAAAATAACAAAAGGGATTATTTTCTTGAATTTTTACCGAAAATTCAACGGTAAAATTGGTTTTGAGACAAATTAATCTTAATATGTGTCTTCCGAAATAATGTGATTGTTTATACATTACTCAATGCATTTGAGTCTTCCTTGGATGGAGAATTTCTAGACAAATTAATTCACCTATAATTCTCCGTATAAAGAAAGACTCAAATGCATTGATTATTATTATTATTATACCATTAAGCCATTAGGCGTGACTTGCTCGGTTGGTAAATATTAGTGTGTAGGTGGGTGTATAGGTATAAGGTAGATAGGTATATAGGTGTTAGGTATAGATATTTTAGATTGATCTGGAATTCTCGTGTCATTTATTTAAATGACACATTCATTCCGCCACACTGCGGACCCAGGTTCCGACCCAGGTTGCTGATCAATCTCTCTAGCGATCACCCCAAGTGAAGAGCCTCACAAAATTCTTATGTGTGTATCCACTTGGGCCCATTAGTATCCAAGGTCTTTGTTTCAGGCGTCATTCACTCTATTGTAACTCTGTTTACAAACTATTTGTCGCCACACTTTTCTGTCCTGGCATACTACTCTAGCTTCCTTCACGTCCATGCATTTTTTCATGCAAGCTCTCTTGTTTCTATGGCTTCTTATGTCTCTTCGAATTAGTGTCTCATGCACAGATTCTAACCTTTCTTTCGGCGTTCTACCTCTGGGCATTCTGCCATTTACTTTACTTTTATACACTTGTTTGGTCAGTCGTTCATCTTTCATTCTTTCAATATGACCGAACTTCTTGACAGGCCCATGTCTCGCTACCGTTAGTACGGTTGGTACGAATATAGAATTATGTATGGTCATTTCAGTTTTTTAAAATATGTTTTTATTTCTGAGCATGGACCCAGCTCTACCGATAACCTGCTTACCCTTATGTATGCGCCTATCTAACTCCCCATCTATTTTCCCGTCGCTAGTGAATAGGCTACCTAGATATACGTACTTGTCAACTGGTTCTAATCTCTTATCATGTAAGACAATGTTGCACATTGTTTTCTCAGTTTTTCCCTCGGTTTTTCCTTCAAACACCATGATTTTTGTTTTATTTACGTTAATTTTGAGGCCCATGTTCTGCATGCTTGTATTAAGTTTATTCAACATTCTTTGCAAGTCCTCGATTGATTCTGCCATAACAATCTTGTCATCTGCGAAAGCTAAGCCACGTGCCTTCACTGTTTCGAGATCTATGGTACACCTTCTTCGTCGAACTTAATTTTCGAAGAAGCGAAAATTATTTTTACTCTTCAAAAAGTCTTTTTTTTACTATGAATGCCGATCCAGTCGATAAAGTGATATTCTAAAAAATATTTAGAATATTAGAACGTTCCGCCCAAAGCGTCAAAAGTAAAAAAATAACTAAATAACTCTTAAATTATATGACCTTACTCTCAAATGCGTGACAGTGTCTTCCATCCTTACCGATACCGATAGTATTTACACTCCGGAAAAAACGCAATTTTTTCATGTTTTAGCAATGAAAATGATATTTGCATGTATTTTCATGTCCACGTTTGTAATCGACGGCGATTCAACGCATCGAAATACATCAGTATACGTGGTTTTGATAAATGTTCGTAACATAACATTTTCCTTTTCAAAAACGTGTTTTTTTTTCAAGTTTTGACCTTGAAAATTGTTCCTTTTTGCAAACTTCATGGTCATATTTGTAATCAGTGAATGAAACATACATCGCTACACGCTTTTCAGAACTTCACAAATAACAAATATTCTTGAGAGCTCGCTTGAGAGCAACTTCAATTTTTTTAATTGTATGCATAACAAGATAATCTGCAGGAGCAAGCAACTCAAAAAAAAAAGAAATATATATATACAAGGCAAATAAATTTCTAAGGAGAATAATATATTAGGTTACCGCAAAACTTCATTTTAAAAAGTCCTTCATTTTTTCGTGACAAATTTTTTATCTTCCCTGACTATTAATATTCAAAGACGGAATAAAACAATTTCAAATTAAAATTGTCAAATTTATTCTGCTTAACAGTTATTTTAAGTTATAGAAATTCCCTGACTTTTGCCAGATTTTTTCTAAATGCCTGACTTTTTCCTGGCCAATAAAATTCCCTGACTTTTTTTAAAATTGTTGTTGGCTAGATTCGTTTTTCACTTACCAAGTTTCTTTGGCGCGTAAAGTTAAATTCTTCATTTAAATTTCTGTAAAATTACTGCAAGCTATTTATTTCATTTGCTCCCCCCCCCCCCCCCCAGCTGTTACGTTATTTAAGTGCGGTCCCTAAGTAATCTTTGTATTGAAGTATGTAAGTCCAAAATAAATAAGACTCGGAATTGGATCAAAAACTATCATAAAGAGAGAATATCGAGGAGAATATAATCTATATAAAAATGGGCAAAATCCTCTCTGACATAAACATAACATAACAAAGGGCAATATTTCCGGCTCCGCATGGAAAGGCGATCTCAATGTATAAGACTTTTATTGGATCACAAGATGCCATTGTTTGACATCTGAAAATCGTTAGGCCTACAATTAATGGATACGATGAATTCATTGTTCCGAAAGAACTTTCAGCGAGTCTTGATGGAACAAAGAACTTAGGTTTCCCGCACCCTCGAAGGGTATATTTCAGTATTTTTCCACTAGGGTCTCGACGAATCCACGCAGCATCCGGCAGGCTCCTCCGGAAAATTCCGTTGACTGAGCTAGAACTAATCTGAACAAAGAGAAGGAAAGCCTGGGTGTTCCTTAGCCCAGAAAAAATCTATAGTCTACCCTCTTCTCACACATTCACTCACGAGCGAAAAGTATACGTGCAAGTGACATAACAAAAGTAGCAAGCAAAAAAATCTACTTGGGCAGCCCTCGCGATCAGTGGTACTTTTCGGGTAGTATGGTACGGACTTTTTGCTGGCGCCTTTGTTAAAAGATGTAATACAGAATGAAAGGAAAAGGGTGAGCTCTTCGGGTGTAAAATATGATTTAAATTAACCGTGATAATAATACCTTATCCTTTTTCTAGTGAAACGGTGACGCGAACTTTTTTCTTGATAAATTTCCTTAGAATGACAGGTACCAAGTACCAACGACAGGGTCCTCGAAAGGAACTTACTAAATATACGCTTTAAAACATTGTACAATTTTTGATTAAGGAAGATTGTTGTGCCTCTGGGCAATAACCAAGATTCATTGGGACCAATATAAAATATGGAAATAAATTCTAATTCTAAAAAAAATAATGGTAGACTCATTCTTGACCCAAAGATCACATAAATCAAGCCTTTGAAGATCTAAGTCTAAAGTATAGAATTTTAATTTTAAAGTATGCAAATCTAAACAATTTAAAATTTTCAAGCTTTGGGAATTATTCCACGCAACAGTTTTTTGTATAATTATAGTTTGATACGAAGACATCAAAAACTTATGAACAATTGATATCTTAGGGGATTTTTTACCATTCGTATTCGGTGCGAACTTTTACAAGAGCAATTCTGAAAATTCTCCTCATTTAGTAAACTCGCGTTGGCACGTGTCGAACAGTGAATTGCATGTATGTAGTACTTATCACCAATCGATGCGTCGTTAACAACAATTAGCAAATTACTCCTTTGAACGAATGAATGAAATTTCAGAGTGAAAATGTAAATTAATTATTATCAGCATGCATATTGTTCAATGCCTGAATAAATAAATGAATTTGAATGTCCATATTTAATTTTATATTCTACCATAAAAATTAAATAAGATACTTGCCACTGTGACAGATTGGAGCAAACTGAAAGTTACAAATAGCGCCTGCAATATATTGTGTGTATTTTTAAATATTGTTTAGAATATCATTTTATCGACTGGATCGGCATTCGTAGTAAAAAAGCCTCTTTTTGAAGAGTAAAAATAATTTTCGATTTTTCGAAAATTAAGTTCGACGAAGAAGGTGTACCATAGATCTCGAAACAGTGAAGGTACGTGGGTTAGCTTTCGCATATGACAAAATTGTTATGACAGAATCAATCGAAGACTTGCAAAGAATGTTGAATAAACATAATACAAGCATGAAGAACATGCGCCGAAAAATTAACGTAAATAAAACAAAAATCATGGTGTTTGAAGGGAAAACTGAGAAAATAATGTGCAACATTGTCTTAAATGATGAGAGATTAGAACAAGTTGACAAGTACGTATATCTAGGTAGCCCATTCACTAGCGACGGAGAAATAGATAGGAATTAGATGAGCGCATAAATAAGGGTAAGCAGGTTATCTGTAGAGCAGGGTCCATTCTCAGAAATAAAAACATATCAAAAAAAGCTTAAATGGCCATACATAATTCTATATTCGTACTGACTGTACTATACGGTAGCGAGACATGGACCTGTCAAGAAAATGACAGAAATAAAATTAACGTGATTGGCATGAAACCTCTGCGCACTATATGATACAGGAGAGACACTAGTTGACATGTGGGAAAGAAATCAGTTAGGATGGTTCGGTCATCTTCAAAGAATGAAAGATGAATGACTGAACAAACAAATGTATAAAGGTAAAGTAAATGGTAGAATGCCCAGAGGTAGACCGCCAAAAGAATGGTTAGAATCTGTGAATGAGACAATAATTCGAAGAGACGTAAGAGGCCATAGAAACACGAGAGCTTGCATTAAAAAATGCATGGACGTGAAGGAAGCTAGAGTAGTATGCCGGGACAGAAAAGTGTGGCGATGAATAGTTTGTAAACAGAGTGACAATAGAATGAAAGACGCCTGAAACAAAGACCTTGGATGCTAATGGGCCCCAGGGGAGAACCACACATAACAATTTTGTGAGGCTCTTCACTTGGGGTGATCGCTAGAGAGATTGATCAGCGACCTGGGTCGGAGCAGTGTTGCGGAATGAACGTGTCATTTAAATGAATAACACGAGAATTCTAGATCAATCTAAAATATCTATACATTACACCTATATACCTATCTACCTTACACCTATATACCCACCTACACTCAGAGAAAAAGTTGTCTTGAAACAGAAGCATGCTCCTCTTGCCTGCTTTGTTTTGAACGAGGTGAATATATTTTTTACACAAACAGAATTATTTGGCTGTGAGAGTGGGTGAAGTTGGTCGCATAAAGAAATTTTTCGCTACAAATGCATTCCTGTTGAGACAAATGAAAATCCTCTCAACCTTAAATTTAAGAGGAAATTCCCTTTACGTCAAGAAACATCCTTTTGTCACAAGAGGACATTTCTCTGAGTGTACACACTACTATTTTCCAAACGAGCAAGTCACGCCTACCCCGAAAGGGAAATGGCTTAATGGTATAATAATAATAATAATAATAAGTAATAATATAATAGCAAGTCAAATAATGCAGCATGATAGACGGATTCGATTGAATGATTCTGAGGATCTATACCAAGTGCTGCCTCAAAAATATTTGAGTAGAAGAGATGAAAAAAAAAAAAAAATTATTCACACTATCCTTTAGCACATGTATTAGATTTATAAAAAAAATTAAAAACAAAGAAATGTTATTCAGGTTTTTGATGTCTATGGGAGTATAGGGTATAGGCAATTGCATTTCATTGTCTTTTTGATAATGATTTAGTTCACAAATTACCTGTAAATTTTGTATTACTCAATTAGATCGTTCTTCAATTAAGGCCATTTAAATTACCAAAAACTGGTTTTCTTGAGATCAAAATCTGTTAATAAAAGCATTTTTTCAAAATATGAATGACAATAATAAGAGAACGGTTTAATTCTTTGATATTGAACTTGCAGAAAACTTGTTGAATATGTAATAGAATTCAACAATTGTTTGAAAAATGTATTATAATTCAAAAATTGTTTGAAAATATATTATAATTCAACAATTGTTTGAAAATTCATCCCTTTTTGTAGAAATTTAATCTTTTTTGGTGTAAAATGCAACTGACTGCTTAAAAATTAACTCTTTCAATTAAAAATTAACCTTTTTTTAATGCACATTTTCGGGTTAAAAATTCATCTAGTAGAAAATTCACACATATTCTTGGCACACAAATTAAAAAATTTGGTAGAAAATTATAATTATAATAGTTTATAGTTAATAAACTATTCGTTCGAAAGTTGAACCACTTTCTTAAAAATTCATTTTTTTTTTGGTGAAGTTTCATCATTTTAGTTGGAACTCAACTATTTAGTTAAAAATGTATGCATCTTGTTAAAAATTCGTCTTTTTTGGTAGAAAATTTTTCTTCCTGGTTGAGAATTTAACTAATTAAAAAAAAACTGTATATATTTTGTTGAGAATTCGACCTTGTTAGTAGAAAATTAACTTCCTTGGGTGAAAATGAATCCTTTTAGTTAAAAATTCAATTCATTGGTTGGAAATTCAGCTATTCTGTAAAAAGCTAGCCTTTTTGGATTTAAAATTCAACATTTTGGATAACATTTCTTTTCTTTGTTGACTCTTGTTAAAATTTTTGTCTTTTGCATTTGAAAAATCATCTCTTATGGTAAAATTCCATCTTTTTTGGTTAAAAGTGCAACTGTTTCGTTATAAATGAATCTATTTTGGTTGAGAATTCAACTGTTTTGTTGAAAATTCGCATTTTTCGGTCCAATTCAACTGTTTTTGAATAAAAATATTGTGTGGGTTATTTGTTGAAAACTTATCTTTTTCTCGATGAAAATTCCACCACTTGTTTGAAAGTAGAACAACTTATACGTATGTAGTTGATTCATAAGAAATAGTACAATTTAACACTCCCTCCCTCTCCCACAGTTGAAACGTGTTACAGTAATATTGGATGACCCCTGAATTAATTCACGAAAAAGATTTAGGTCCCAAAAATTACGCAAGATGGGGTGAAAGAGCGAAGAGAGCATCTCAAAGTCATTATGTAAAGCTCTCAACTCGCACCCATTAGTATCCAAGGTCTTTGGTTTCAGGCGTCACTCACTCCACTAATATTCTTCATCATGCATTTCGTATATATTGTGTATGAAGGCAGCGAAATAGTCTTTTTACGGCCAAGCGTGAGGTTTTGCAAACACGCGAGACGAACGCGCATGCGCGGACATTTCTCGCAAACCATAAAGTACATTTTACCGGCCTAGGCCTGTAAAGTACCCCACCACCAACAAACAGCTACTTTGCTGCTTCAATCCACGCGCAGAAAATGAGGAAATCATACTCGAGTTACATAAAATATTTTTCACCACACTTTTCTGTCCTGGCAAACCTCTTTAGCTTTCTTTATTCTTAAACCTTTTTGAAACTTAGGATTTGATCCCCGTAATAATCAGATTGAAATCAAGTTGAACATACTCACAAGTAACCCTTTCCCAACTGATAACGTATGTAATCTGAACTAACCTGAAACAAAAGACGAATATTTCTATCAGATATACAATATGGTTTTACGATATTAATCCACTATGCTACACTCAGAAAACGATTTGGTTCAACCAACAAAATTTGTGTTGGTCCAAACATAGAATATATTTATTATATGGACAACAAAATATTCGGTCGACTGAACTAATTTTTTTGGTTGTTTTAACTAAATCTTTTGAAAGATGAATTTGGTTGATTATAAAAAAATTGTTTGGGACAATTAAATATTTTGTTGAATCAACCAAAATTTGTTCAATTCAACCAAATTTTCATGTATATGCAAGAAAAAATTTTGTTGTGGTTAAAGAATTTTTGTCTGAGCGTAGTTTAATAATGATGCAAGCTGATTGGTATTTAAATATTTTGTATTTTGCAGTGTCTTGTACTTTCATTTAATATAGTGTTATTTCTCCAAGGGTAAATCGGATGATAATATAGATTATAGGACATGGCTTGCAACACACTGAGCTTAAATATAAAACGGTCGCTAGGTCAAGAAAACAATAGATAGACTTCATTATGCGAAACCAATACACTTACTAATAAATATCAGAGTGACACTTTTCTCGTAATGTTCCTAGTTACAGATATGAAACTTATCAATTGGAAAAGGGGTGCAAAAAATTAATTGAACTTTTCTCAGTAGCAAACTTCCTACTTGATTAATCTAGGTTTAAGAAATACTGAAAGAATCAAATGAGTAATATTTTACTGCTATATTTAATTTTTTTTTTCAAATAGCATTATTGTTCAAGAAACTTTACTTGCGGAGTTGACTAAGAACCGAACATTAAACAACGGAAGCAAAGTCTATGGTTTAATGTCTCTGTTTAGTAATTGTTCAGAATAACTTTTGTATTTACAAAAATTCTTCTAAGCAATTTCAATACATAGTTTGGTCAATTAAATTCGACATCTAAAAAAAAACAGTTAATATGTCATTGAACGATCTGTTTAGTAAGTTTTGAAAAAAAATCGATTAGAGATTATGTTCTTAAAAATTCTTTCAAAAAAAACGTTACGACTGATAATGTCTAAATGTAGCAACAAAAATAAAAGTTTATATTATATGGCCCGAGAAAATTCTGTTGGAATGAATCAGCAGTCACAAGCAGATGGAAGAACACTTTGCCCGATATTTTCTATGACAAAACATTCCGTGAAAATAACAATTTAAAATTATTTCCAGAATGAAATTCCTAAATTAAAATTAGTGAATTGAATCTTCAACTTTTTTAATCGCAATGTCGTAAAAAAATGTCAAATGCTTCGATCTTGATGTAAGTATCACATCGAATTCAATATAAAATTCATTAAATTCCTAATATTTCACGTAGAAGTATCATATTTTCAACAAAGGAGATGAATTTGTAACCAAAAAGATTAAAAAAATTAGTTCTAATTCCAAAAAGAATAAATTTTCAACCAAATTTAATTTCCAACCAAAGCAATAAATCTTCAACCAAACAATTTAATTTTTAACAAATAGTGGCATTCACAAACAGGATGATGCATCTTTAATCAAGAAAATTAATTGTCTACCAAAAAAGAGAAATTTTCAACAAAATACATGAACGAATTGTCAACATAATAGTTCAACTTTCAGCCAAGTAGCTATATTTTTAACCACAAAAGATGAATTCTCAACACAAAAAATTTTCACCAAATTGTTGAGTTTTCAAACCAAAAATACGAATTTTCTACAAAACAGTTGAATTTTCAAACAAAGTAATCCTACTTTGAATAAAACAGCTGAATAAGAAGATTAATTAATTCATTTATTAACCAAGAAGATTAATTTTATACCCAGAGACGAATTTTCAACAAAAAATAGATGCATCTTTAAACAAATTCTTGAATCTTTAATTATAAAACATAAGTTTTCAAAGAAAAGATTAATTCCAACCAAACAGATTAATTCCAACCAAACAGATGAATTTTCCACAAACAAAAAAATTAATTTTCAAACAAACAGTTGCATTTAAAACCGAATGGTTGCACTTTTAAGTAACGGAAACCAAATTTCAACAAAACAGATGAATTTTCAACTTAATATATTCAGTAATATTCAGTTTGCATTTATGCGAAAAATCGACAAAAAGAGGAAGTTTTTTTAAAAAAAGGGGAAAAAGACTAATGGGGGAAAGAAAATGAATTCTGTAATCAATTTTAAAATCTTTTGAATTGAAAGTTCAATTAAAGGTTTTTCAACACGTTGAGATCTTTTAGGATGAAATGATCATTTAATATTTTTAAGACCAAATTCAAAAATTGATAATAGTTGTTTTACTTCTAAATTTGAAAGATTTGGAACTAAGGAGTTTTCCCTTTTTGCACAATACAAGCATATATGTCTCTTTAAAAACGTAATTACGTATCACCTAATTTAAATCCACTCTACAGTCTATCTACTAGACCTCGGAAGTAATGACAAACAAATTTGAAAAATTGATAAAAAAAGACAATTTCAGACAGATATGGTCTCGCTTCTTGAAATTTTCCATCGTCGCCAACTTTATTAGTCATTGTTTGGAGATCCCACATAGAAAAGTTAAAAATAAATCAAGGTCATCCGAATATAGTTTACCATTTCATAGTCTATTAACAAAATAGTACTATTTTCTATAAGAAACATATTTAAAGAGGTAATCTCAATTGAGACTATCTTAGTATATTAATAATCGTTAAAAATTGCCAGTTTTATTAGTCTCTTTCATTCTCCCGAAATTCCTTTCTTATCGCATTACTCATGCATTCTCATGGAGCACACACTTATGCTTTGCCTTTTTTCACCGCTGATAACGAAAATACTTGAAAATTCTCGAAGCTCGTAAACATTTGCGACAATAATCTTTTAAAACGATATTATGAGCGGCACACGCATGTGTAGTTTTTGTATGTAGAGTCTAGGTGTCAAATACAAATATTTTCCTGACAGACAGAAATACCACCTGAAAAGTTATGTGTTAAATAATTTTGTCACAGTGTAAGATGATGAGGTGATATTTTTTTATTGATTTACGTAAGAACCTGAGCCGGAAAATTTCCATAGAGAAATTATTTGTCGGCAATTCAAACTGTACCCTGTGTTCAAGGATTATGATATCAGAAGTTCGAGATAAAGATTAGATCTATGCTAGAAAGACCTCGAGAATGACAGACATTGTGTCTCCAGTCTGTAATCTCTCATTTTTTTTGCTTTTTAAAGTTTAAAAGAAATGAAATTGGTTATTTTTAAATATAAAACTTTTCACATTACTTTGAAGATGCAATCTGAAAGATGGAAGACATCTAGAACGACAAGATCGAGGATTTGTCGTCTTACGTAAAGGGTCGTCACATTTCCGATATGCGTTTACCAGGCAAAGATCACAAACGTATCGCGAACTTCTCTTTTCCAACAAATAAAATGTCCTGAACGATTTATGCAAACAAGTCATTATATTGTCTTATTGATAACTTTGGACATCAAAAAACTTAAAAGCAACGAGCTGTGATAACCTCGTCAGAAGCAACGTAACAGCCATTGGCTACTCAAACTTAAAAAAGTTCCAAACTATTTCCCAGTTTTCCCGGTTGATTTTAAAGACTTCATAAGAATATGAATTCAATAATAATTGCTTTATTATACAAATTTTGAAAAGAATTAAGCACGTTAGAAATGCGAGGTGAAATACATAATTTTAAATTATTGTGGATATAAATTTATGGAATTTTTCAATAAAATGGGGAAATTATAAAGAGGATAAATTTCTTTAATAACATTAATGTAGGTTCTATATTCCTATAATTTCAAGAAAAAAATTTCAACAAAACAGTATAATTTTCAATCAAAAAGATAAATTTTCAACCAAATAGTTAAATGTATAGCAAAACAAACGAATTTTTAACAAAAAAGTTGAATTTTTGAAGAAGTAGTTGAATTTTCGACCTCTAAAAGATGAATCTTCAATCTAATGATGGAGTTTTTAAGCCAAAAACAAGTCTTTTAGAAGACAGTTCGATTTTTAACCAAGAATGAAGAAATTTTTAACTAAAAAATATTACTTCTAACAAAAGATGAATTTTCAATCCAAAAGGATAAATTTTATATCCAAAACGACGAATGTCCAACAAAACAAATTAATAGATTATAGGAGAATATAGTAGTTAGAATTTTCTACCAATAAATAAATTTCCAATGCAAAAGGACGAATTTTGAATCCAAAAGGATGAATTTTCTATCCAAAAAGACAAATTGCCAATAGAAGAATTGAAACTTCAACCAAAAAAGATGACTTTTGCCTAGATAGTTCAATTGTCATCACAATAATTAAATTTTCAACCGAATAGTAGAATTTGTAACCAAAAGAGATGAATATAGTTGTATTTTGATCAAAAATTATGATAGTAGACGTTTTAAACATGAAGAATTAACTTTCAACCAGAAAATATTACTTTTCAAGAAAATAGTTGAATTTTTAAGAAAATAATAAAATTTTCAACTTCAAACCAAAAAAGATTACATTTCTACCAAAAGATGAATTTTCAATCCAAAAGGACAAATTTTAAATACCAAAGAACTAATTTTCTATCTGAACAGACGACTTTTTCAACAAAACAGTCAAATTTTCGACCACAAAAGATGACTTTTTAACAAAATAGTTGAATTTTCTACAAAATAATTCGATTTTCTACAAAATAGCTGCACTTTTAACCAAAAGAGATGAATTCTTATCCAAAAATACAATAGCAGACTATCTAAATAATATGAAATAACTTTCAACCAAAAAAGATTACTTTTCTGTCAAAAGATGAATTTTAAATCCAAAAAGATGTATGGTGTCTACAAAAACTTATTTATTATTTATTTACTGGCAGCCAGTACTGGTCTGGGCTTTCGATAAAAAATTAATTTTATTCCTCTTACCCTTATTGTGACATAGAATAAACCAATAAAATCAATAAACCTATAAATTTGGGAAAAGCAGCTTAGTTTCTATTTGTATCTTGATAAATTTCTTGCATGATAAGTGGAAAAATAGAAGTATTATCATAATAATCTTGATTTAGTCGAGAGAAAATCTTCTTTCTTTTAGAAAATTAATTTTCATT
>CAKNXH010069830.1:7931-20379 GCA_932178445.1 Andricus quercusramuli
TTTTTTGGTGGAATATGCAACTGTTTGGTTAGATATTAATCGTCAGTTTAAGTTGAAAAATCAAGTTTTTATGTTGAAAATTTGTCTTTTTTGGTTAAATTTAACGGTTTTTGATTTGAAATACAAATTCTTTCAGTTTAAATATTAACTACTACATTTTTTGTTGGAAACGCATTTTTAAAGTTGAACTACTTTGTTAAAAATTCATTTTTTTGTTAAAAATTAATTTCTAAAATCAAAATTTAACAATTTGATTGAAAATTCAAGCGTTTGGTTGAAAATCTACTTTTTTGTTGAAAATTGAACTGTTTTGTAGAAAACTCGTCTTCACGGCTGAAAAATACAATAATTTAGTCGAAAACCTAACTGTTTTGTAGAAAAACATAGTTTCTTGAATATTAATTTCCCGTGATAAAAATTTAACTATTGCATTTTTTGTTAAAAACTGATCTTCTATTCGGTTGAAAATTTATATAATTGATTGAAAATTCGTCTTTTTTAGTAGAAAATTAATCTTCTTGATTGAAAATTCAACTATTCGGTTAAAAATTTATGAATTTTTAAAAAACTCATCTTTTTAGTAGAAAAACAATCTTCTTGATTGAAAATTCAACTATTTATTTAAAAGTTGATGTATTTTGTTGAGAATTCGTCTTTTTGTTAGAAAATTAATCTTTCTGGTACAAAATTCAATTAAGTAGTTGAAAGTAAAGGTTTGCAGGAAGCTCGTCTTTTTAGCTTAAAAATTCAACATTTTGGATGTAAGCTTTTTTTCTTCATTGACTCTAAAATGTTTCTTGATTGAAAAAGTAAAGGTTTGCTGGAAAATTAATTTAAATGAAAATTAAATTATTTTCTATTTAAAAGAAAAATCTTTCCTTGATTAAAATATCTACTATTACATTGTTCGTTGAGAATTCATATTCTTTTGGTTGAAAGTACAACTACTTAATTGAAAATTGAACTAATTTTTTAATTCATAAGAAACAGTAAGTTTTCAGAAAAAAAAAGTTTACGTAATTTATGCACGATCTCTTGATCCGGACCATCAATTTTAAGTGAGAGCTAGAATATATAATATAAAGTAATATACTCACCGATATCCCACCTAATAATGTACGTAAATTTGAAAGTTGAACTCACCTGCAACAAAAAGTAACATCTCTAATGACTCTCAATACTTTTTATATGGGTGAGAATAAAAAAGTTGGGATTATTTAATTAAATTTTTTTAAGTATTTCAGAACACAAATTCTGTTCTTTTCCTCATATTAATCACAATATGTGTTGAAATAATAATAAGCGAGATGAAGCAATAGGCTCTTATTTCAAATTTCAATTTTTTCCAATTTAATAACAAAATGTTTAATTTTAATCATTTAGAATATTTTGTATGTCGGCATAATAATTAATGTAAGGAAGGAAGTATAGATTTTTTAGATTGATCTAGAATGTTATTTATAATGATCGAAAATGTTATTTTCAAGCACTAGCATTTGTTTAATTTTCAGGTTCAATTTAAAAGAGTTCAACAAATTTGGATGATTACAAAAATTTTTAAAGATTTCAAAAGATTTTGAGATTTCAAAGATTTTTGATATGGAACCGAGAATTTGGTCAAAGAATTCTAATTCTCAATTTGAACAGGGATTTTTATTTATAAATTCTATTCTTTTAAATCAGAATTGAAATTAGGTGCAAACATTGCAGTGCCATGTCAAAAATTCTATTTGAAAACAAATAATAATTCCTTTCGAAAACGTCCTGCCCTAAAATCTAGGTTATAATTATTTACGGAAATTCCCTATTCCAATTGTAATTTTTTCACAAATTCCCTGTTCCAACTAAGAATTACAATAATAAAAAATCATAAAATCACTTTTGATTTGCATGTTAATACATTCGAGTGAAAAATTCCAGTCACTAAATCGCATTCCCAGACATATCCCGGTTTTTCCATGGTGAACAAAATTCTCTGTCATTTCCTGATTTTCCCGATTTCTCGATTAAGTAAATCTATCATTCTTGACTCTGATCTTTGAACAATTGTTTCAGGAAAAGAAAATTGTTGACTTCACAGTGAGTCAACATTGACATCTATGAACGGAGTTGCCAAATATTTGCTTAGTTCTAATCTTATTTTGGTCTAGAATTAGGCTTGAGTTTATAATCTTCGAATTATTTTATGGACACATAGTCCTCGTAATGTGTACTTTGTAAGTACGTATCAATGTTTGCTGACAATGCACACTGTAAATTATAGCACGAGATAAAAATTTCATCTATTTGAATATTCCAATCTTAAACAATTACAGACATCAGTGTAATAAAAAATTGTTTTCAAAGATCTAACAAGTTTTCAATAACAGAATTCATAGTTGCTGACGGATTAGAGTTCTTAATTCTTTAGTACAGAAATTCATAAAAAGAATCACCTCATATGACAATTCAGCGAGCCCCCCCCCCCCCCCCTGGAAGGAGGGGGTCACTGGAAGTAACGCTAGAAACTTAGATAACATTTAGTTTGGGTAGAATTCTACTATTTGGTTGAAAATTTAATTATTTTGTTGAAAGTGTCACTATTTTGTGATAAAGTTATCTTTTTTGGTCAAAAATTCAACTAATTAGTGGAAAGTTGAACTACTTTGTTAAAAATTCACTTTTTTGGTTGAAGATTCATCTCTTTCGTTGAAAATGTTACTATTCCATTTTTAGAAGATTAATCTTCTTGGTTCAAAAATCATTTTACTTGAATATTCATCGCTTTGGTTGAATATGTACGTTTTTTATAAATAATTATTCGTTTCTCTTTTGTTATTAGGAGTTATGATATTTTAAACTAAAAATTGATCTTTTCCAAGCGAAGAAGTCGAGTTTTGTACAGAAAATTTGAATTTTCAATCAAGAAGATTAATTTTCTACAAAAAAAAGGATTTTCGACAAATTACATCAATTTTAAACCAAATAGTTGAATTTTGTATCTTGAAAAGATCAACTTTGAAAAAAAAATATGGAATAGTTGAATTTTTATTTTCAAAAATTAAATTGTAGAAAAACGAATTATCTACAAAACAGTTGAATTTTCAACCGGAAAATGTAAAGTTAAAAAAAAAGTTAATTTTCATCTAAGGGATCGTCCATATATTACGTCAACCAATTAAATTGTAATGGTTCATATTTCAACCAAAAAAGATTTTTATCTAAAATAAAAAACCGTTGAATTTAACCAATAAAGGAGAATTTTTAACAAAAAACAACACTTGAATCCTCAACTACAAAACAGATTAATTTTCAACCAAAAAGTTTCATATTCCACCAAAAAAGATTAAATTTTCTACAAAAGGTGATGAATTTTCAACAAAATACATCAATTTTTACCAAGGCAGTTACATTCATAACCAAAAAGATTAATTTTCTACCGAGAAAAAGAAAGTTTCAACACAATTCACGAATTTTCTACTGAAAATAAAAAAAAATGTCTACCCAAAATTAAATAGTTAAACTTTCATTTAAAACAAAATATTTTTCAACCAAAAACAAGACGAATGTTCACAAAATAGTTGAATTTGCAACCAAAAAGAATGACTTTTCAACAGAATCGTTTAATCGTCAACAAAATATCTTATTGTATAAGAAGCGGTTTTGACCACAAACCGCTCTTTTATGTTAAAAAGTCCAGTTATTTGGTAAAAAATTAAACTACTTGGTTGAACGTTAAATTACTTTGTTAAAAATTCATTTTCTTGGTTGAAGATTCATATCTTTCGTACAAATTTAACTATCCAATTTTTAGAAAGTTAACCTTCTAGGTTAAAAAATCATCTCTTTGGTTGAAAATGTAAGAGTTCTGTTGAAAAGTCGTATTTTTTGTGCTATTAGGAATTAATATTTTATGCTGAAAATGTGATTATTCCATTTTTTGTTCGATCATATTTTTAATTGATAACTGATCTTTTTTAGTTGAAAATTCAACAATCTAACCGAAAATGCGTGTATTTTGTGGAAAATTCGTCTTTTTTGTAGAAATGTAATCTATAATCCTTTTTGGTTGAAAATTCAAATTTTTAGTTGTAATTTAAACTATTTGATTTAAAATTCATTTTTATTGATTGAAAATTCATCTATAAGTTGGAGAACTCAACTATTTGGTTAGATTTTGGAAGAAAATTGACCATTTATGGTAGAAAAGTCATCTTTCTTGGTTGAAAATCGGAAAACTCATCTTTTTTGGTTGAAAATTCAACTGTTCAGTTGAAAATTATTGTGTTTTGATTGAGGATATAACTATTTTGTTGAAAATCCGTAATTTTTTATTAAAACATCGACAACTTGGTTTAAAAATAAAACTACCTTTTAAAAAGTTGCTTCTTAATTCATTATTTTAGTTGACAATTTATCTGTGTTGTAGAAAGTTCGTACGTTCTACTTAAAAATTCAACAATTTGGTAGATAATTAAACTTTCTTAAATTCGTCTTTTTTTGGCTTTATTCAACAGGTTGAAAACTGATTTTGTTTCAAAATTAATTTTTTCACTGAAAATTTGGAAAATTCCATGTTCTGTTCAAAAACAAATCTTTTTCAGTTGAAAGTTCAACGATTTGGTTTAAAATTGATATTTCTTGCTTTAAACTTCATCTATCTATTTTTTGATGCATAATTAATTAGTTTACATTTTTTCCTAATTCTTGAGATAATTAAAAATGTTTTTTTTTCTCTAATTTTTACTCCTTTTAATTTTCTAGGCCACATCAGCTCGCACGTCAGACAAATGATTCTATGAAGTCTTTATATAATTGACACTTTATGATCGGACACACACATACACATTTGTCGCTCGTTTCACCGATAAGTATCTGGGGCGTCAACTCTGGTTGCTGCAAATCTAATGCTAACATAAAGTAGGATACTAAATTATGTCTACAGATAAAGCTTGAAACAAAACAATGCATAATGAACAAGTATCTTGATTGTCTTTTGCTAAGCAGGTATAAAACGCTGTTAGAAATAATGTGCAATTTAAGCATTAATAATAGATCGGAGTGAAAAAGCTACACATTTTTAATCACAATCATCAAGTGCGGTGGCATATTAGCCTCAAATTTGCTTGAATCGACAAAGAAAATGTGTCTTTTTTTGTTGTTAAAAAAATGCGTTCTAATGTTCTTAAGAAATGTGTCTTGTTTGTTAAAAAATATGTTTTTTTTTGTTAAAAAAATGTGTGTTTTTTGTTTTAGAAAATTTTTGTCTGTTTCTTAAAAAAATGATATTTAGAGGTTCCGCAAGCCCCATGAAGTTGAACAAGTGTCCCATAAGAAAAAAAGACGTTTTTGTAAATTTTACCCAGAATCGTTAACATTAGGTGAATCAAGTTGAAATTCAACGTTTCTCTTTAAAATTTGCCATAGAATACGAATCGAAAGGTATTTTTTAAATATCACTCCTATAGGTCTGTTTTATAGGATCACAAAAAAAAATCCCATAATTGAAAAATTGGTTTTTGCGAGTTTTAGGCGACATGATTTTTTATCATTATTTATAATAATGGTCTCTTAGAATAATGCTAGAAAGTTGCAGTTTTTTCTAAAAATTGTAACTTTTTGTCCACTTTTCAATTAAATAAAGGTGATAATTAATTCAAGTTAACAAAACATAATTTATTGAATATTTTATTATTACTTTAAATAACATTATCTGTGGATAACGCTAGAAAACTACGGTTTTTGCTGAAATATTCAACTTTTTGTCCACTTTTCACTATATTATCTTATCGTTATGCAAGATAGTTGCGGTTTGTTTAAAAATTTTCCACTTTTTGTAAACTCTGCACTTAGCAACATGATAATCAATGCAAATTTACTGACATAATTGTCTAAATAATGTATTATTGTTCACAAATATCTTCTCTTGGAGAATTGCTACAAAGTTGCAGTTTTCTCTCATTTTATTTACTTTGTTTTAGCTTTTTAGTTATGAACAAAAAACAAATAAATAATAGAATTATTTTTCAAAGAACCTCTTTCTTTTTTGTTAATATATATTTAATGAAATAAAACAGATTTTTGAAATATTCTTCAAGTTTCCTATATCGATCACATAAAAGGAAATTTTTCTTGATGTAGTTAATGAGATCCTTTTTGTTTACATTATTATTAATATTTATTATTTTTTCCTAACTAAAAAGTCAAAGAAAAGCTCAACATTTCAAAAAAACCTGCAACATTCAAGTATTACTCTAAGAGAAGACAGTTATAATCCATAATAGATTGTTTGAAGAATTATGTTTGTTAACTTGTATTTAATATTATATCAATAAGTGAAAAGTGGAGAAAGAGCTACAAAATTCAGAAATACCCGGGGCTATCTAGCAGTAATATAGGAGAAGATAAGTTATAAAAAAATAAATAAAAAAATTGATTAGCATTTCGAACTCGAAAGTTCATTGCCTCACTACCCGATTCGGGTAGTGTTTCTAGGTGGATAAATACTACCAGTGTGGGTCCACCACACCCACGACGGGTCAACAACACGCAGTATTCCCGAATTGTCACCCATACAAGTACTAACCGCGCCCAACACTGCTTAACTTCAGTGATCTAACGGGAACTGGTGTTTTCAGCGTGGTATCGCCGTTGACATATATAAGTTATAAGTATAAGTTTTTTTTTTATAAGTTATAAGATAAGTTATAAGCAATAATAATTTGTTTAAAAAATAATTTTTGGTAAATTGCATTAATACTGTAAGTTAAAGTTGACAAAGAATGGAAAATTTCATAAATAGCCGTAACTATATATAGTTGCGGTCAGAAAAATAACTTTTTAACAAAGTTAATGAATTTTCAAAAAAAAAAAAAAAAAATGAATTCTCAACGAAAAATGTAACAATTGATATATCAATTCAAGAATATTTTTATTTTAAATCAAATGCAGTTGAATTTATCCAAAGAAGAACGAATTTTCTACAAAATAGTTGAAACCTCAAACAAAAAGATGAATCTTCAACCGAACAAGTAAATTTTGAACAAAGTAAGTTAACCTTTAGTAAAGTAATTGAATTTTCAACTAAAAAAGATAAATTCTCGACGAAAAATATAATAATTGATATATAAACTAAAAAATATTTCTATTTTAATTCAAAATGAGTTAAATTCTTCCAGAAAGACGAATTTTTAGCAAAATAGTTGAATCCTCAAACAAAAAAGATTTTAATTTTAAAGTAAGCAGTTGCAATTTTGTTTAAAAAAAGATGAAGTTCCTAACAAAAAGATGAATTTTCAAACCCAAAAGACAAATTTCCAAAAAAATTGTTGAACTTTTAATTTAAAAGTATTTTCATTCAAGAAAAAAATTTAAGGAAATTATAATTTGAAGCAAAAAATACTCTTTAATTCAAAATAAAAATGTTGAATAACTATTTTTTAAGCTTCTTAGCCTATTGGCTTTAGGGTTTTATAAATAATAATTTTTCTATAGGTTTCTCAAAAAAAAAAATGTCGAAAAAGTATCTAGAAAATCAAAAATTTTAATTTGACTTTTCTGACCCTTCCTTGGATCTTGCTCGAGAAAATGTTCTTAATAAAAATCTAAAACTTTTATTTGAACATTTCCAATGCAGCCAATAATTTTGAAGTAAATCAAGAAAAACATGGGTTTTTCGAGTTTTTCGGACAATTTAGGAAAAGCTGATCAGAATTTTTTTTTCATCGGAACCAAATTTTTCACAATTGTTTTTTGTATGTAAAACGGGAAAGAATGTGATCCTAAGGTCTTTTGTATTCTGAAAGTTGTATTTTCACGCCATGCCCTAATGTACGAGATTCACAGACATTCGGCGACCGTGGAACAAATATTTTCGGCGAGTCCAGGGAAACTTTGGTGATTGCAGATCAAATATTTTCGGAATGCATGAAAAAAATCTTTCCGTGAAATATTGTGAAATTTCCTCATTACGACTTTTAATTAGCATTACTTGAAGCATCAGAAAATCGAACTTTCACCCAGTTTGGCCAAAAGGCCTTTTTCACACATTTTCTCAGGGGTCCTTTTAAAAAAATGTTTTACGTACATTTTCAAAAGCCTTATAGAACAATTTTTTTATCTCTTTTTTTTGTTACTACTAAATACCGTTACTACTAAATACCTTTACTACAAGAAATTCGTCATAATCTTTTAGCCCATACGTAAAATTTGATTAATTTAAAAATTCAAAACCCGAACAGAAGATATTAACCGATTTAAACAATTTGTTTTACTTCTTTTGACTGACAAGGCACAATTTTTTTACTTAAATGATTCGATTAATTTCAGCTATAAATATTAAAAACTTAAGAAAAAACGTAAAATACGACGGCTGTAATACTAGAATATTTGTTGCCTACAGTTGTCAGTATTAGAAAAAAGAACAAGAATGAAGAATGGGGGTTGAAGGAAAAATTCTGATAATGGATAGAACCCATGGAACCCTTGAGAATTCAATATCAATGAATATATTATCCACTTTTATTCAAGTTTTACTTACCTCATCAATCACTTTGTCCTTTTCAAGGCGATTCTTTTACTCGTTCTTTTGCGTCTCAGCCCAAAGTGTATTATTCACATATTTTATGTTCATACATTTTATCATTACAAAATTTTGTTATAAGAAATAATAATAAATATTATTAAAATTATTTGTTTTATGAATCCCTTTACAAAAATTCCAGTCAAATAGTAAGTTGATTAAGTCAACTTATTTGTTCAGAGATAAAAAATCATGTTGCTGAAATAGCTAATTATGCACTATATTTAATTTAATTCATGATTTTTTTATAATTTTAATTTGTAATGTTCAAATTCTACTTGGAAAAGCTTTTATTGTTTCCTGATGATAAATCTTGAAGAATTCTTCTTTTTTTCTCTTTTTTAAAGAAACTTACAATTTTACCACTTTTTATCGTTTTTTCTCTTAGAACCCCACAAGAAAAATCAACTACTTTTGGTTGAAAAGTCTCTTATTATATTTTTGATTCAGAATTCATCTTATTTGGTTAAAAATTCTAGTATTTGGTTGAAAATTTCGTTATTTTGTTACAAATTTAACTACTCGGTAACGTTACGAACACATTTAGTTTGGGTGACAAGTTTACTATTTGGTTGAAAATTTAATTATTTTGTCGAAAGTGCAACAATTTTGTTAAAAAGTCATCTTTTTTAATTAAAAATTCAATTACATGGTTGAAAGTTGAGCCAATTTCTTAAAAATTCAATTTTTTTTGAAGATTCACCTCCTTGTTTGAAAATTCAACTATTCCATTTTTAGAAAATCAATCTTCCTGGTTAAAAATCATCTTTTGGGTTGAAGTCTTTTGTTTCTTTTTGGGTTGAGAATCAGTTTTTTAATTAACAATGTAAGTATTTTTCACGAAAATAGAAGAATATATTCTCCTATTTTCGTGAAAAATTATTCTTTATCCCTGGTTTTGAGAGAATTTTGGGCTAATTATACGCAAGTTTTAAGTTCTGCAATTAAATAAAAAGCTGTGGTTTTTATGATTTACATTAGAAATTCCTTAAATTTGGAAGATTTAGAATTGAAAACTAGACTTGATCTTTAAAATTAAAGAATTTTTATTTATATATTTTTTTAATCGAAGTTTGTTTAATTGTAAACCTTCAAAATTGTACAAAAAAATGAAATTAATAATTGGGAACTAATATTTTTTAAATAAAAGAAATTCAAGAATTTTCAATTATAACTCTTTTAAATTGCAGAACTTTGAATAGTAAATCTTTTAAAATTGAAGAGGGTTTGATGTTGAAAATTTAGATAAAATCTTATATTTAAATGAAAGTTCAGATTACTGAAAGCCGATTAAACTTAAAATTAAAAGTACAATTAAAATTACAATTAATATTAAAATTACCATTCTAATTTTGATTTGTGAAGTTTTTTGGGTTCCGATTTTGTTACATGAAATGAAGAAAGTAGATTTCATTTCGAGCTTAAACAGTTAAATTAAAATTGTATGAAAGCCAATGTAGCTATTTTAATATTTCATTCAATTTAAAAATATCAATTATATTTGATAGTAATTTAAATTTAAGCATATATTTTAATTTGATATTTAGGCTAGCAAAGTAAGGAATATGTCACGCTATTTCTCCTAGTGTATAATAATGAAAGCAACAAATGGTGTATTGAAAGACGAATATTTTTAGAAAATATTTTTAGTTCTCTATAATAGCAGCTGAGCTTATTTGCACGAATGAGCCACGTGGATATGATTAAACGTTTAAGGTGTTCCAGCTGTGTCAGCTGAGATAGCTTCTTCTCATGAGGAGATAAGAGGGTTTGTCGAGTTGATTTATTATACAAATCGACATGACGTTTTGACCAACCTTATATGTCCCAATTTTCCATTCATCTTCATCCTAAGGACCTAAGGATATGGCCTTTTAACAATCATTCTTGACAGGTATAGCGGGGTGGCCATAGGTCAGAGAAAACCTGGGAATCAGGGAAAAGTCAGGGGATTTTATGGGTAGGGAAAAGTAAGAGATTTTGAAAAAAATCTTGCAAAAATCAGGGAATTTCTGTAAGAGACACTTTAAATAACTGACTGATTAAGATTCTGGACTTTGAATATTAATGGTCTGGGAAAATGAAAAATTGGCAAGGGAGAAATTAGGGGATTTTCAAAATTAAGTTTTGCGGCCACCCTGTTTTAATATTTTGGTTTTTATTTGCATTGTATTTCTATTTCGCTTTTAGTTGCTTCTTCATGAAGATTATATTTTTAGTTACAAATTTTATTCTTTGGTTTGAAAATTCAACAATTTTTTGTTTGTTTTGAAAACCGTCCTTTTGCTTTATTAAGTGTCATCTGTTTTAGTAGAAATTTCATCTTTTTTGCATAAAAATGGCAACTTTATGGATGAAAATTAATCTTCTTTGGTTGAGGATTGAACAATTTTGTTCAAAATTACTCTTTTTCTCGGTCTTTTTTGATTGAATTCAACTGTTTTTTTATTCAAAATTCAAATCTTCTTTGGTTGAAAATTATTACATTCTCATCAGAGAAGATATTAGATTTGTGTAAAATTTGGCGCGCCCCCCCCCCGCCCGGTGTTGGGAAATGGCCACGTTTTGAGACCTTGCAAGCCAAAAAAAAAAATTTTTCGCGATTGTGTCTGTCCGTCTGTGTGTATTTGTGTATGTAGATTTTTAGACTGTCCAAAAAAACAAACGAAAATGATCATTTTAAGCCAAAAAACGCACGATATGAAAAAAGTCAATGAGGAGAAAAACGTTGATTTTTGAACACCCTGCAATATTGTCATGACAACTTTTTTCATTTTTCAAAAAATTAAAAACTCAAATTTTGATAGCACAACAAAATAACGAAAAATCAAAAATTTTATTTTGCGGTCAAACTATGTAAGATACAAAAAAAGATAATGAAACAAAAAATTGTGCATATAAAAAAGATCTACGAATTTGTTATGGATCACTTTTCGACAGGATGCGTAGTTTTTGTTTTATTCGTGAAAAATTGCCTTAAAAATAGAAAAATTGAATCTTTGGAAAAACGACGCAAGGTACGTGAAAATATGAATAGACACAAGTTGTGCATTCAAAAAAGATCTACAAATTTTTCAGCAATCAGTTTTTGGTAGGATGTGTAGTTTTTCTTTTAATCTTATAAAATAAAATTTAAATTTTTGGAAAAACCACACAAGAGGCGAAAAAAATTAATAGACAAAAGTTGTTCAACCTAAAATGATCTACAAATTTGCAGTAAACTTTTGTTACAGAAAATTCTTTTTTTGACTAGGAAGTTCAAAAATTTGTATAACTTTTTTTTCTTTCTTAACCGACAAATTTTTATGTTGGTTGAAAAATTCGTCTCTTTGGTGGAAAAGCTGACTATTTTGTTGAAAATTCATTTTTTGTTGACTTTTTTTTTACATTTTTTTTCGACTGAAAATATTCCAGTTGAAGATTTATAATTTTAGTTAAAATATCTCTTTGGATGAAAGTTTAAATATTTTGTTGACAACTGGTCGTTTTCAATTGAAAATTCAACTACTTTGGTAAAAGTTGAACTATTTTGTAAAAAAAGTGTGTATCAATGTACTTTTTTAGTTAAAAATTCAACTCTGGTTGAAAATTAATTTTTGTTTAAAATTGATCTCTTTGGTTGAAAATTGGATTATTTTGTTGAAAATTAATTTTCTTTTAGTTTCATTTTGTTACTGAAAATTGAACTTCTCCATCTTTGATTGAACATGACTCTTTTTTGGTTAAAAATTCAACTATTTCATTGGAAATTTAATTAATTTGTTATAAATTCATCTTTTCTTTCGAAAATTCAACTGTTTTATTGGAAATTCATCTATTTGGGTTGAAGATTCATCTTTAATGGCAGAAAAGCCAACTTTTTTGGCTAAAATAAATAAATAAATTCGA
>CAKNXH010069831.1:7934-20346 GCA_932178445.1 Andricus quercusramuli
TTTTTTGGTGGAATATGCAACTGTTTGGTTAGATATTAATCGTCAGTTTAAGTTGAAAAATCAAGTTTTTATGTTGAAAATTTGTCTTTTTTGGTTAAATTTAACGGTTTTTGATTTGAAATACAAATTCTTTCAGTTTAAATATTAACTACTACATTTTTTGTTGGAAACGCATTTTTAAAGTTGAACTACTTTGTTAAAAATTCATTTTTTTGTTAAAAATTAATTTCTAAAATCAAAATTTAACAATTTGATTGAAAATTCAAGCGTTTGGTTGAAAATCTACTTTTTTGTTGAAAATTGAACTGTTTTGTAGAAAACTCGTCTTCACGGCTGAAAAATACAATAATTTAGTCGAAAACCTAACTGTTTTGTAGAAAAACATAGTTTCTTGAATATTAATTTCCCGTGATAAAAATTTAACTATTGCATTTTTTGTTAAAAACTGATCTTCTATTCGGTTGAAAATGTATATAATTGATTGAAAATTCGTCTTTTTTAGTAGAAAATTAATCTTCTTGATTGAAAATTCAACTATTCGGTTAAAAATTTATGAATTTTTAAAAAACTCATCTTTTTAGTAGAAAAACAATCTTCTTGATTGAAAATTCAACTATTTATTTAAAAGTTGATGTATTTTGTTGAGAATTCGTCTTTTTGTTAGAAAATTAATCTTTCTGGTACAAAATTCAATTAAGTAGTTGAAAGTAAAGGTTTGCAGGAAGCTCGTCTTTTTAGCTTAAAAATTCAACATTTTGGATGTAAGCTTTTTTTCTTCATTGACTCTAAAATGTTTCTTGATTGAAAAAGTAAAGGTTTGCTGGAAAATTAATTTAAATGAAAATTAAATTATTTTCTATTTAAAAGAAAAATCTTTCCTTGATTAAAATATCTACTATTACATTGTTCGTTGAGAATTCATATTCTTTTGGTTGAAAGTACAACTACTTAATTGAAAATTGAACTAATTTTTTAATTCATAAGAAACAGTAAGTTTTCAGAAAAAAAAAGTTTACGTAATTTATGCACGATCTCTTGATCCGGACCATCAATTTTAAGTGAGAGCTAGAATATATAATATAAAGTAATATACTCACCGATATCCCACCTAATAATGTACGTAAATTTGAAAGTTGAACTCACCTGCAACAAAAAGTAACATCTCTAATGACTCTCAATACTTTTTATATGGGTGAGAATAAAAAAGTTGGGATTATTTAATTAAATTTTTTTAAGTATTTCAGAACACAAATTCTGTTCTTTTCCTCATATTAATCACAATATGTGTTGAAATAATAATAAGCGAGATGAAGCAATAGGCTCTTATTTCAAATTTCAATTTTTTCCAATTTAATAACAAAATGTTTAATTTTAATCATTTAGAATATTTTGTATGTCGGCATAATAATTAATGTAAGGAAGGAAGTATAGATTTTTTAGATTGATCTAGAATGTTATTTATAATGATCGAAAATGTTATTTTCAAGCACTAGCATTTGTTTAATTTTCAGGTTCAATTTAAAAGAGTTCAACAAATTTGGATGATTACAAAAATTTTTAAAGATTTCAAAAGATTTTGAGATTTCAAAGATTTTTGATATGGAACCGAGAATTTGGTCAAAGAATTCTAATTCTCAATTTGAACAGGGATTTTTATTTATAAATTCTATTCTTTTAAATCAGAATTGAAATTAGGTGCAAACATTGCAGTGCCATGTCAAAAATTCTATTTGAAAACAAATAATAATTCCTTTCGAAAACGTCCTGCCCTAAAATCTAGGTTATAATTATTTACGGAAATTCCCTATTCCAATTGTAATTTTTTCACAAATTCCCTGTTCCAACTAAGAATTACAATAATAAAAAATCATAAAATCACTTTTGATTTGCATGTTAATACATTCGAGTGAAAAATTCCAGTCACTAAATCGCATTCCCAGACATATCCCGGTTTTTCCATGGTGAACAAAATTCTCTGTCATTTCCTGATTTTCCCGATTTCTCGATTAGGTAAATCTATCATTCTTGACTCTGATCTTTGAACAATTGTTTCAGGAAAAGAAAATTGTTGACTTCACAGTGAGTCAACATTGACATCTATGAACGGAGTTGCCAAATATTTGCTTAGTTCTAATCTTATTTTGGTCTAGAATTAGGCTTGAGTTTATAATCTTCGAATTATTTTATGGACACATAGTCCTCGTAATGTGTACTTTGTAAGTACGTATCAATGTTTGCTGACAATGCACACTGTAAATTATAGCACGAGATAAAAATTTCATCTATTTGAATATTCCAATCTTAAACAATTACAGACATCAGTGTAATAAAAAATTGTTTTCAAAGATCTAACAAGTTTTCAATAACAGAATTCATAGTTGCTGACGGATTAGAGTTCTTAATTCTTTAGTACAGAAATTCATAAAAAGAATCACCTCATATGACAATTCAGCGAGCCCCCCCCCCCCCCCCTGGAAGGAGGGGGTCACTGGAAGTAACGCTAGAAACTTAGATAACATTTAGTTTGGGTAGAATTCTACTATTTGGTTGAAAATTTAATTATTTTGTTGAAAGTGTCACTATTTTGTGATAAAGTTATCTTTTTTGGTCAAAAATTCAACTAATTAGTGGAAAGTTGAACTACTTTGTTAAAAATTCACTTTTTTGGTTGAAGATTCATCTCTTTCGTTGAAAATGTTACTATTCCATTTTTAGAAGATTAATCTTCTTGGTTCAAAAATCATTTTACTTGAATATTCATCGCTTTGGTTGAATATGTACGTTTTTTATAAATAATTATTCGTTTCTCTTTTGTTATTAGGAGTTATGATATTTTAAACTAAAAATTGATCTTTTCCAAGCGAAGAAGTCGAGTTTTGTACAGAAAATTTGAATTTTCAATCAAGAAGATTAATTTTCTACAAAAAAAAGGATTTTCGACAAATTACATCAATTTTAAACCAAATAGTTGAATTTTGTATCTTGAAAAGATCAACTTTGAAAAAAAAATATGGAATAGTTGAATTTTTATTTTCAAAAATTAAATTGTAGAAAAACGAATTATCTACAAAACAGTTGAATTTTCAACCGGAAAATGTAAAGTTAAAAAAAAAGTTAATTTTCATCTAAGGGATCGTCCATATATTACGTCAACCAATTAAATTGTAATGGTTCATATTTCAACCAAAAAAGATTTTTATCTAAAATAAAAAACCGTTGAATTTAACCAATAAAGGAGAATTTTTAACAAAAAACAACACTTGAATCCTCAACTACAAAACAGATTAATTTTCAACCAAAAAGTTTCATATTCCACCAAAAAAGATTAAATTTTCTACAAAAGGTGATGAATTTTCAACAAAATACATCAATTTTTACCAAGGCAGTTACATTCATAACCAAAAAGATTAATTTTCTACCGAGAAAAAGAAAGTTTCAACACAATTCACGAATTTTCTACTGAAAATAAAAAAAAATGTCTACCCAAAATTAAATAGTTAAACTTTCATTTAAAACAAAATATTTTTCAACCAAAAACAAGACGAATGTTCACAAAATAGTTGAATTTGCAACCAAAAAGAATGACTTTTCAACAGAATCGTTTAATCGTCAACAAAATATCTTATTGTATAAGAAGCGGTTTTGACCACAAACCGCTCTTTTATGTTAAAAAGTCCAGTTATTTGGTAAAAAATTAAACTACTTGGTTGAACGTTAAATTACTTTGTTAAAAATTCATTTTCTTGGTTGAAGATTCATATCTTTCGTACAAATTTAACTATCCAATTTTTAGAAAGTTAACCTTCTAGGTTAAAAAATCATCTCTTTGGTTGAAAATGTAAGAGTTCTGTTGAAAAGTCGTATTTTTTGTGCTATTAGGAATTAATATTTTATGCTGAAAATGTGATTATTCCATTTTTTGTTCGATCATATTTTTAATTGATAACTGATCTTTTTTAGTTGAAAATTCAACAATCTAACCGAAAATGCGTGTATTTTGTGGAAAATTCGTCTTTTTTGTAGAAATGTAATCTATAATCCTTTTTGGTTGAAAATTCAAATTTTTAGTTGTAATTTAAACTATTTGATTTAAAATTCATTTTTATTGATTGAAAATTCATCTATAAGTTGGAGAACTCAACTATTTGGTTAGATTTTGGAAGAAAATTGACCATTTATGGTAGAAAAGTCATCTTTCTTGGTTGAAAATCGGAAAACTCATCTTTTTTGGTTGAAAATTCAACTGTTCAGTTGAAAATTATTGTGTTTTGATTGAGGATATAACTATTTTGTTGAAAATCCGTAATTTTTTATTAAAACATCGACAACTTGGTTTAAAAATAAAACTACCTTTTAAAAAGTTGCTTCTTAATTCATTATTTTAGTTGACAATTTATCTGTGTTGTAGAAAGTTCGTACGTTCTACTTAAAAATTCAACAATTTGGTAGATAATTAAACTTTCTTAAATTCGTCTTTTTTTGGCTTTATTCAACAGGTTGAAAACTGATTTTGTTTCAAAATTAATTTTTTCACTGAAAATTTGGAAAATTCCATGTTCTGTTCAAAAACAAATCTTTTTCAGTTGAAAGTTCAACGATTTGGTTTAAAATTGATATTTCTTGCTTTAAACTTCATCTATCTATTTTTTGATGCATAATTAATTAGTTTACATTTTTTCCTAATTCTTGAGATAATTAAAAATGTTTTTTTTTCTCTAATTTTTACTCCTTTTAATTTTCTAGGCCACATCAGCTCGCACGTCAGACAAATGATTCTATGAAGTCTTTATATAATTGACACTTTATGATCGGACACACACATACACATTTGTCGCTCGTTTCACCGATAAGTATCTGGGGCGTCAACTCTGGTTGCTGCAAATCTAATGCTAACATAAAGTAGGATACTAAATTATGTCTACAGATAAAGCTTGAAACAAAACAATGCATAATGAACAAGTATCTTGATTGTCTTTTGCTAAACAGGTATAAAACGCTGTTAGAAATAATGTGCAATTTAAGCATTAATAATAGATCGGAGTGAAAAAGCTACTAATTTTTAATCACAAGCATCAAGTGCGGTGGCATATTAGCCTCAAATTTGCTTGAATCGGCAAAGAAAACGTGTTTTTTTCGTTAGAAAATGCGTTCTTTTGTTCTTAAAAAATGTGACTTTTTTGTTGAAAAATATGTTTTTTTTTGTTAAAAAAATGCGTGTTTTTTGGGTTAAAACATTTTTCTTTGTTTGTTAAAAAAATGATATTTAGTGGTTCCACAAGCCCCATGAAGTAAATTTTACTCAGAATCGTTAACATTAAGTGAATCAAGTTGAAATTCAACGTTTCTCTTTAAAATTTGCCATAGAATACGAATCGAAAGGTATTTTTTAAATATCACTCCTATAGGTCTGTTTTATAGGATCACAAAAAAAAATCCCATAATTGAAAAATTGGTTTTTGCGAGTTTTAGGCGACATGATTTTTTATCATTATTTATAATAATGGTCTCTTAGAATAATGCTAGAAAGTTGCAGTTTTTTCTAAAAATTGTAACTTTTTGTCCACTTTTCAATTAAATAAAGGTGATAATTAATTCAAGTTAACAAAACATAATTTATTGAATATTTTATTATTACTTTAAATAATATTATCTGTGGATAACGCTAGAAAAGTACGGTTTTTGCTGAAATATTCAACTTTTTGTCCACTTTTCACTATATTATCTTATCGTTATGCAAGATAGTTGCGGTTTGTTTAAAAATTTTCCACTTTTTGTAAACTCTGCACTTAGCAACATGATAATCAATGCAAATTTACTGACATAATTGTCTAAATAATGTATTATTGTTCACAAATATCTTCTCTTGGAGAATTGCTACAAAGTTGCAGTTTTCTCTCATTTTATTTACTTTGCTTTAGCTTTTTAGTTATGAACAAAAAACAAATAAATAATAGAATTATTTTTCAAAGAACCTCTTTCTTTTTTGTTAATATATATTTAATGAAATAAAACAGATTTTTGAAATATTCTTCAAGTTTCCTATATCGATCACATAAAAGGAAATTTTTCTTGATGTAGTTAATGAGATCCTTTTTGTTTACATTATTATTAATATTTATTATTTTTTCCTAACTAAAAAGTCAAAGAAAAGCTCAACATTTCAAAAAAACCTGCAACATTCAAGTATTACTCTAAGAGAAGACAGTTATAATCCATAATAGATTGTTTGAAGAATTATGTTTGTTAACTTGTATTTAATATTATATCAATAAGTGAAAAGTGGAGAAAGAGCTACAAAATTCAGAAATACCCGGGGCTATCTAGCAGTAATATAGGTATAGGAGAAGATAAGTTATAAAAAAATAAATAAAAAAATTGATTAGCATTTCGAACTCGAAAGTTCATTGCCTCACTACCCGATTCGGGTAGTGTTTCTAGGTGGATAAATACTACCAGTGTGGGTCCACCACACCCACGACGGGTCAACAACACGCAGTATTCCCGAATGGTCACCCATACAAGTACTAACCGCGCCCAACACTGCTTAACTTCAGTGATCTAACGGGAACTGGTGTTTTCAGCGTGGTATCGCCGTTGACATATATAAGTTATAAGTATAAGTTTTTTTTTTATAAGTTATAAGATAAGTTATAAGCAATAATAATTTGTTTAAAAAATAATTTTTGGTAAATTGCATTAATACTGTAAGTTAAAGTTGACAAAGAATGGAAAATTTCATAAATAGCCGTAACTATATATAGTTGCGGTCAGAAAAATAACTTTTTAACAAAGTTAATGAATTTTCAAAAAAAAAAAAAAAAAAATGAATTCTCAACGAAAAATGTAACAATTGATATATCAATTCAAGAATATTTTTATTTTAAATCAAATGCAGTTGAATTTATCCAAAGAAGAACGAATTTTCTACAAAATAGTTGAAACCTCAAACAAAAAGATGAATCTTCAACCGAACAAGTAAATTTTGAACAAAGTAAGTTAACCTTTAGTAAAGTAATTGAATTTTCAACTAAAAAAGATAAATTCTCGACGAAAAATATAATAATTGATATATAAACTAAAAAATATTTCTATTTTAATTCAAAATGAGTTAAATTCTTCCAGAAAGACGAATTTTTAGCAAAATAGTTGAATCCTCAAACAAAAAAGATTTTAATTTTAAAGTAAGCATTTGCAATTTTGTTTAAAAAAAGATGAAGTTCCTAACAAAAAGATGAATTTTCAAACCCAAAAGACAAATTTCCAAAAAAATTGTTGAACTTTTAATTTAAAAGTATTTTCATTCAAGAAAAAAATTTAAGGAAATTATAATTTGAAGCAAAAAATACTCTTTAATTCAAAATAAAAATGTTGAATAACTATTTTTTAAGCTTCTTAGCCTATTGGCTTTAGGGTTTTATAAATAATAATTTTTCTATAGGTTTCTCAAAAAAAAAATGTCGAAAAAGTATCTAGAAAATCAAAAATTTTAATTTGACTTTTCTGACCCTTCCTTGGATCTTGCTCGAGAAAATGTTCTTAATAAAAATCTAAAACTTTTATTTGAACATTTCCAATGCAGCCAATAATTTTGAAGTAAATCAAGAAAAACATGGGTTTTTCGAGTTTTTCGGACAATTTAGGAAAAGCTGATCAGAATTTTTTTTTCATCGGAACCAAATTTTTCACAATTGTTTTTTGTATGTAAAACGGGAAAGAATGTGATCCTAAGGTCTTTTGTATTCTGAAAGTTGTATTTTCACGCCATGCCCTAATGTACGAGATTCACAGACATTCGGCGACCGTGGAACAAATATTTTCGGCGAGTCCAGGGAAACTTTGGTGATTGCAGATCAAATATTTTCGGAATGCATGAAAAAAATCTTTCCGTGAAATATTGTGAAATTTCCTCATTACGACTTTTAATTAGCATTACTTGAAGCATCAGAAAATCGAACTTTCACCCAGTTTGGCCAAAAGGCCTTTTTCACACATTTTCTCAGGGGTCCTTTTAAAAAAATGTTTTACGTACATTTTCAAAAGCCTTATAGAACAATTTTTTTATCTCTTTTTTTTGTTACTACTAAATACCGTTACTACTAAATACCTTTACTACAAGAAATTCGTCATAATCTTTTAGCCCATACGTAAAATTTGATTAATTTAAAAATTCAAAACCCGAACAGAAGATATTAACCGATTTAAACAATTTGTTTTACTTCTTTTGACTGACAAGGCACAATTTTTTTACTTAAATGATTCGATTAATTTCAGCTATAAATATTAAAAACTTAAGAAAAAACGTAAAATACGACGGCTGTAATACTAGAATATTTGTTGCCTACAGTTGTCAGTATTAGAAAAAAGAACAAGAATGAAGAATGGGGGTTGAAGGAAAAATTCTGATAATGGATAGAACCCATGGAACCCTTGAGAATTCAATATCAATGAATATATTATCCACTTTTATTCAAGTTTTACTTACCTCATCAATCACTTTGTCCTTTTCAAGGCGATTCTTTTACTCGTTCTTTTGCGTCTCAGCCCAAAGTGTATTATTCACATATTTTATGTTCATACATTTTATCATTACAAAATTTTGTTATAAGAAATAATAATAAATATTATTAAAATTATTTGTTTTATGAATCCCTTTACAAAAATTCCAGTCAAATAGTAAGTTGATTAAGTCAACTTATTTGTTCAGAGATAAAAAATCATGTTGCTGAAATAGCTAATTATGCACTATATTTAATTTAATTCATGATTTTTTTATAATTTTAATTTGTAATGTTCAAATTCTACTTGGAAAAGCTTTTATTGTTTCCTGATGATAAATCTTGAAGAATTCTTCTTTTTTTCTCTTTTTTAAAGAAACTTACAATTTTACCACTTTTTATCGTTTTTTCTCTTAGAACCCCACAAGAAAAATCAACTACTTTTGGTTGAAAAGTCTCTTATTATATTTTTGATTCAGAATTCATCTTATTTGGTTAAAAATTCTAGTATTTGGTTGAAAATTTCGTTATTTTGTTACAAATTTAACTACTCGGTAACGTTACGAACACATTTAGTTTGGGTGACAAGTTTACTATTTGGTTGAAAATTTAATTATTTTGTCGAAAGTGCAACAATTTTGTTAAAAAGTCATCTTTTTTAATTAAAAATTCAATTACATGGTTGAAAGTTGAGCCAATTTCTTAAAAATTCAATTTTTTTTGAAGATTCACCTCCTTGTTTGAAAATTCAACTATTCCATTTTTAGAAAATCAATCTTCCTGGTTAAAAATCATCTTTTGGGTTGAAGTCTTTTGTTTCTTTTTGGGTTGAGAATCAGTTTTTTAATTAACAATGTAAGTATTTTTCACGAAAATAGAAGAATATATTCTCCTATTTTCGTGAAAAATTATTCTTTATCCCTGGTTTTGAGAGAATTTTGGGCTAATTATACGCAAGTTTTAAGTTCTGCAATTAAATAAAAAGCTGTGGTTTTTATGATTTACATTAGAAATTCCTTAAATTTGGAAGATTTAGAATTGAAAACTAGACTTGATCTTTAAAATTAAAGAATTTTTATTTATATATTTTTTTAATCGAAGTTTGTTTAATTGTAAACCTTCAAAATTGTACAAAAAAATGAAATTAATAATTGGGAACTAATATTTTTTAAATAAAAGAAATTCAAGAATTTTCAATTATAACTCTTTTAAATTGCAGAACTTTGAATAGTAAATCTTTTAAAATTGAAGAGGGTTTGATGTTGAAAATTTAGATAAAATCTTATATTTAAATGAAAGTTCAGATTACTGAAAGCCGATTAAACTTAAAATTAAAAGTACAATTAAAATTACAATTAATATTAAAATTACCATTCTAATTTTGATTTGTGAAGTTTTTTGGGTTCCGATTTTGTTACATGAAATGAAGAAAGTAGATTTCATTTCGAGCTTAAACAGTTAAATTAAAATTGTATGAAAGCCAATGTAGCTATTTTAATATTTCATTCAATTTAAAAATATCAATTATATTTGATAGTAAT
The DNA here is from genome assembly GCA_932178445.1 of Andricus quercusramuli. Classification (NCBI taxonomy): domain Eukaryota; kingdom Metazoa; phylum Arthropoda; class Insecta; order Hymenoptera; family Cynipidae; genus Andricus; species Andricus quercusramuli. The sequence goes on from CAKNXH010069831.1 coordinate 17,971, forward strand.
TTAAATTTAAGCATATATTTTAATTTGATATTTAGGCTAGCAAAGTAAGGAATATGTCACGCTATTTCTCCTAGTGTATAATAATGAAAGCAACAAATGGTGTATTGAAAGACGAATATTTTTAGAAAATATTTTTAGTTCTCTATAATAGCAGCTGAGCTTATTTGCACGAATGAGCCACGTGGATATGATTAAACGTTTAAGGTGTTCCAGCTGTGTCAGCTGAGATAGCTTCTTCTCATGAGGAGATAAGAGGGTTTGTCGAGTTGATTTATTATACAAATCGACATGACGTTTTGACCAACCTTATATGTCCCAATTTTCCATTCATCTTCATCCTAAGGACCTAAGGATATGGCCTTTTAACAATCATTCTTGACAGGTATAGCGGGGTGGCCATAGGTCAGAGAAAACCTGGGAATCAGGGAAAAGTCAGGGGATTTTATGGGTAGGGAAAAGTAAGAGATTTTGAAAAAAATCTTGCGAAAATCAGGGAATTTCTGTAAGAGACACTTTAAATAACTGACTGATTAAGATTCTGGACTTTGAATATTAATGGTCTGGGAAAATGAAAAATTGGCAAGGGAGAAATTAGGGGATTTTCAAAATTAAGTTTTGCGGCCACCCTGTTTTAATATTTTGGTTTTTATTTGCATTGTATTTCTATTTCGCTTTTAGTTGCTTCTTCATGAAGATTATATTTTTAGTTACAAATTTTATTCTTTGGTTTGAAAATTCAACAATTTTTTGTTTGTTTTGAAAACCGTCCTTTTGCTTTATTAAGTGTCATCTGTTTTAGTAGAAATTTCATCTTTTTTGCATAAAAATGGCAACTTTATGGATGAAAATTAATCTTCTTTGGTTGAGGATTGAACAATTTTGTTCAAAATTACTCTTTTTCTCGGTCTTTTTTGATTGAATTCAACTGTTTTTTTATTCAAAATTCAAATCTTCTTTGGTTGAAAATTATTACATTCTCATCAGAGAAGATATTAGATTTGTGTAAAATTTGGCGCGCCCCCCCCCCGCCCGGTGTTGGGAAATGGCCACGTTTTGAGACCTTGCAAGCCAAAAAAAAAAATTTTTCGCGATTGTGTCTGTCCGTCTGTGTGTATTTGTGTATGTAGATTTTTAGACTGTCCAAAAAAACAAACGAAAATGATCATTTTAAGCCAAAAAACGCACGATATGAAAAAAGTCAATGAGGAGAAAAACGTTGATTTTTGAACACCCTGCAATATTGTCATGACAACTTTTTTCATTTTTCAAAAAATTAAAAACTCAAATTTTGATAGCACAACAAAATAACGAAAAATCAAAAATTTTATTTTGCGGTCAAACTATGTAAGATACAAAAAAAGATAATGAAACAAAAAATTGTGCATATAAAAAAGATCTACGAATTTGTTATGGATCACTTTTCGACAGGATGCGTAGTTTTTGTTTTATTCGTGAAAAATTGCCTTAAAAATAGAAAAATTGAATCTTTGGAAAAACGACGCAAGGTACGTGAAAATATGAATAGACACAAGTTGTGCATTCAAAAAAGATCTACAAATTTTTCAGCAATCAGTTTTTGGTAGGATGTGTAGTTTTTCTTTTAATCTTATAAAATAAAATTTAAATTTTTGGAAAAACCACACAAGAGGCGAAAAAAATTAATAGACAAAAGTTGTTCAACCTAAAATGATCTACAAATTTGCAGTAAACTTTTGTTACAGAAAATTCTTTTTTTGACTAGGAAGTTCAAAAATTTGTATAACTTTTTTTTCTTTCTTAACCGACAAATTTTTATGTTGGTTGAAAAATTCGTCTCTTTGGTGGAAAAGCTGACTATTTTGTTGAAAATTCATTTTTTGTTGACTTTTTTTTTACATTTTTTTTCGACTGAAAATATTCCAGTTGAAGATTTATAATTTTAGTTAAAATATCTCTTTGGATGAAAATTTAAATATTTTGTTGACAACTGGTCGTTTTCAATTGAAAATTCAACTACTTTGGTAAAAGTTGAACTATTTTGTAAAAAAAGTGTGTATCAATGTACTTTTTTAGTTAAAAATTCAACTCTGGTTGAAAATTAATTTTTGTTTAAAATTGATCTCTTTGGTTGAAAATTGGATTATTTTGTTGAAAATTAATTTTCTTTTAGTTTCATTTTGTTACTGAAAATTGAACTTCTCCATCTTTGATTGAACATGACTCTTTTTTGGTTAAAAATTCAACTATTTCATTGGAAATTTAATTAATTTGTTATAAATTCATCTTTTCTTTCGAAAATTCAACTGTTTTATTGGAAATTCATCTATTTGGGTTGAAGATTCATCTTTAATGGCAGAAAAGCCAACTTTTTTGGCTAAAATAAATAAATAAATTCGA
>CAKNXH010069834.1:0-14816 GCA_932178445.1 Andricus quercusramuli
GTTGCTTTTCAAAAGCAAGATAAGAAAAAAGATGAATTGACAAAAATTGTGCACCCAAAAAATATATACAAATTCATTATCAATCACTTTTTGATTTGACGCGTAGTTTTTGTTTTATTCGTAGAAAACAATATTGAAATTTAAAAAAAAAATACAATTCTTGGACAAACGACACAAGCTAAAAAAATCGAGAGAGAAAAGTTGTCCACGCAAGAAAAAACAAATTTTTTAATAATCATTTTTTTATGAAACGCGTAGTCTTCGTTGTAATCCTAGAAAGATGACGTTACATATAAAAAAACTAAATTTTGGAGAAAAGATATAAGGTAAATAAAATGTTTGATAAGAAAATTGTTCTTAAATTAGATTTGAAAATTTTCTTTCAACTTTTTTTTTTCTCACGAGACACGTGATGGGAATGTGTTCGTTAAAGCCACACAGAAAAAACTGGGGTTTCTATTAGAACCAATTTTCGGTTCTAAAGGAGCTGCAACAAAAAGGAACCTCTGTTGCTGAAAAGGAACCCGAAATGATAAATGGTTTCTAAATGAACCCAAGTGTGGATTCAAGTGGTTCTAATAGAGCATTTTTCTCACTTCTGCCTTGACTCACTTCAAAGATTGCACAAGTTAATGATGCACATTTTGCTTTATAATTTTAATTAAATAATATTGCACTGGAAAAAATGTAATGAAGAAACTAAAATCATAAACATTAGTAATTCTTGAAAGGAAGATATCGCACATGAAATGTGACATTTTTGAAGGTTATGTTGCAAATCCGAAGTTTTACACTGCGTATGCACAAGAAGCGGGGACTATTCAAAATGATATAATATACACTTGCAGTATTAGGTTAATATACGATTTTTTCCAAGAAGCTAGGTATTTCTATAATTCAATTTAATTTGTTTTAAATAAGAATAAAAAACTTTTGGTAACATTTGTCTGTGTGACTATTCATAGTATTTATTGGTTACAAATCGGCCCGCGCTTCTCGGCACATGCGCAGTTGAAAACGTTGGCAACCGCCAATGGCCATCTATCGGATATAAACAAACTAAAAAGGAACCCTTAATAAAAGTTCCTTTAGAGCCTAAGTTCTGAATGATCCCAAGTTTCACTTGAACCGCAACATTACTGATCCCTCAGTTTTTTCCGTGCGAAGGCGATTTAAGAAAAGAGAATTCATAATCACTAAATTCCAGTTATCGATGGTTTCACATCCAATTTTAGGAGTCCTATGCAAAAATGTGAAGAAGTACAATAATCAAGTGAGTAGCGAGAGATAAATATATTATCGAGCCCGAAGTGCCAGAAGCGTGCTCAAACTTGCGAGCCGCGCGCGTAGCGCGCTATGACAATGCGCCCGCGCGGCGGGCAGATTTTTATATTTTATTCATTCAAAAATTTCTATTTAAAAAAGTGTTAATATCAAATTTTCGACACTTTTAATTGTAGAAGTATTCCATTTTTAATGCTTTACTTTTTACTTTTCTTATACTTTACTTTCAATTGAATTTTCATAAAATAAATGTTGACAAATAAATGAATAGCCACATATATGGTCTTTCAAATATGGCCATAGGTGTGAATTACCGCGGTTCTACTGGGAGCCAGTATCATTTTCATAGATAGCAGTTTTTTCCAGTGGGACCCTGCGGTGGTTGTTTACCCTGTTTTTTAGAGTATATATATACAGGGTGCCCCAGACTCAAGCGTCCGGACTTATATAGCCGTATAAAAATTAAAAAAATAAATCTAAAATTCCTTTTCGAAAAATCAGTTGAAGTTGAGTTTTTGAGTTATAAAATATTTAAGCTGGTCCAATCAGAAGCGCCGTATAAACAGCGGTGTGTGCGTGAACGGGATTCCAACGTAGTGTTCTCCCTTCGCTGACCCCACCTCTGCGCTCGCTTCGATAACACTGCGTTGAAATCCCGTTCACGCACACACGGCTGTTTATACGGCGCTGCTGATTGGACCAGCCTAAATATTTTATAACTGAATAACTAAAACTCCAACTGATTTTTGGAGAAGGAATTTTCTATTTATTTATTTTTTGTTTTTATGAGGCTATATAAGTCCGGACACTTGAGTCTGGGACACTCTGTATAGGGAGGTAAGAAGTTTATCGGTAGAACAGGGCCCATTATCAGAAGTAAAATTATATCCAATAAAGCTAAAAGGTCAATGCCTAGTTCTGTATATTTATACTAACTGTACTGTACGGTAGCGAGACGTGTACCTATGAAGAGAAGGATAAGAGTACAATTAATATGATTAACATGAAATTCTTGCGCGGGATATGCAGACTGCGAAAAACATGGTTCGAATGTGTTAATGTGACCCTAATTTGAAGAGACATAAGAAGCCATACAAACACAAGAGCTTGCATGAGAAAATGCATGGACGTGAAGGAAGGTAGAGAGGTATGCCAGGACATAAAAGTGTGGAGACAAATAGTTTATAAGAAGAGTGTTAGTGGAGTAAATGACGCCTGGAACAAAAGACCTTGGATACCAATGGGCCCGAGTGGGGAGTCTCACATGATACTTTTGTGAGGCTCTTCACTTGGGGTGATCGCTAGAACGATTGATCAGCAACCTGGTTCGGAGCAGTGCTGCCTACCCCGAAAGGGAAATGGCTTGATGGTATAATTTTTGAAAGAAGTAAAATAGTGAGAAGCTAAAATTTAAATTTTTTGACAGCTCGTAATACACAATTGTTAAGTGAAACATCGATCGTAATGATCGTTACAACAGCAACATTTTTTTTCAATTGATATAAACGTTAAGGTGCTCGGAATTTATCATCCGTCACTTATGTGCATTGATATAATTGTAAATGAGATCTATAATCAATTTATAATAAATATATAATCAATTTGATTTATTCGAACTAATTTTGTAAGAAGCCTTGCCCATTACACCAGCGACATTTTATTTGTACGAAATTTTTTTTATTTATGTGAAGAAATAACTTTGCTCATATGAGAAATGAAAAGAGGGCATACAATTAAATTCTCCCTTAAGGGTTAAGCTTTTACTCTGTCTTTGAATAAAAATCGTTTGTAAACGATTTTGGCGGTTTCGATGTACGAAATTACACGAGCGGCACGTAAATTTTGGGACAATATCGACGATCTAATTACAATTTTTCTATACTTCCTACGTAATTTTTATTAATTCAACTTGATTCTAGAATCATTTTTAGACAAAATAAGTGATTTTAAGATATTCATCTCATAAAATATATAAATGAAAGGCTTTAATATATGTAAAAATGTATAATTGACACATCTATTACAATGACATTTCGCATATATCTGAGGTGAATTTGCCGCCTGCATTACAACTTTATGCATAGAAACTATTGTCCGATATGTACTTTTTGTCACAGCTAAACGTATCTCATGGTCGCAGTCAGCTGATCTTAATCCAATCATCAAATACAAAAAAATAACTAGGACATTAAATCCAAAGATTACTGAGAATTATTAGAAAGATGTTTGTTTTGTTGACTAGCGTTAGTTTAATTTAGCTTGTCGGTGGAATGACGGTTTTTTATCTACTAGTTATTGGTAAAATGTTTATTAAAAAACAAGCTTTCGCTCAACGACGTTGAGCTTCATCAGGAGTACATTGTGTGGAAAAATACATTGTTACCTAATAAGGAAGAATTTTACATAGAGGTATGCTTGTTAAACAGGAGGAGATATGAAGGGTTTATCTATATAAAGGGTTTAACATTTGGTTTTTGTTATAAAACGTTATTTTTACATTCTCATCATAATGAGAAGGTATTGGTTTTATGTGAAAAATGACTTTCGCGGATTCCGTCAAATGTCCACGTTTTGAGACCTCCTGAGTCAGAAAAAATAGTTTTCACGTCGGTGTCTGTCTGTCGTTGTCGTTGTAGTCTGTAAACACGATAACATTTGAAGAAATTATCCGATTGGATTGCCCTTCAGCACACTTCATAAGAGTGCGAAAAGAAAGGACGAGTTCGTCAGCCAGCTATTTTGGACGAAATTTCAAAAAGTTAGAACATTTTTAAAATTTTTGTGACCATTTTTTTCAAAATTTGGAATTTTTATTTCCGGGCCTTCGTAGCACATGGGAATTCGAAGAATTTATCCTCATGACTTTTATGATAGAAGGAAAATTGTCAGAGCTATAGCATTTTCAAAATCCAAACAAACAAACGAAAATTAACATTTTGAGCCAAATAACGCACGATATGAAAAAAAGTCAAAATAATAAAAAATCCAAAAATTTAATTTTACGGTCAAACTATGCAAGATACGACAAATGACAATTAAACAGAAATTGTGCACTCAAAAAAGATCTACACATTTGTTATTAGTCACTTTTTGATAGGATGTGTTGTTTTTGTATTATTTGTAAAAAATAACATTAACGGTGAAAATATTATTTAATTTATTTTATACGCCGCAGGCATGATTCGGGCGTATTACGTGCCTGTTTTCAGGAACTTAAGTAGCCCTTTATGGGTCAGTGGTGGGAGCAGTACAATAATGGCCCCATTATTGTACTGTACAATAATGGGGCCATTATTGTACTGCTCCCACCACTATCCACCATCCATTATAGTCGGCGTATCATTGGAGCATTGAAGAAATGCTTATCGTACATGATAAACCTACAGATAATGGGGGAGGTACAGAGGGGCCTCGGGGGTGGGTTGGGTTGTGGGGGGGTGGGGGGGGGCCCACTTCAATTATTGAAAATTTAAAAAAATTTGAGAATTTTGAAATTTTTTTGAAAATATCAGAAATTTTCGAAAAGTTTGAAAATTTTTAAAAATGTTGAGAATTGGAAAATTTCGAAAATTTTTGAAAATTATAGAATTTTTTACAATTTTTTACAATTTGAGAAATTTTTGAAAATTTTTGAAAATTTGAGAAATTTCTGAAAATTTTCAAAATCTTAAAAATTTTGAAAATTTTTGAAAATTCAAGAAATTTTTGAAAATTATGGATATTTTCAAAAATTACACAAATCCCCCAAAAAATTTCAAATTTTCAAAAATATCCAAAATTTTCATATTTTTCAAAAAATTTGAGACAAGCAAATATCAACCGGCTCAGTAAAAATCTTGTTAACCGGCGCTAAAAGTGAATTGTACCGATTCGACTCGCCACGTCAGACCTCCTCTGTGATACATGATAATCGGGGGAAAAAAACTTGTAAATCATGCCCTTGGTGTATAAAGTATAATGTGCACCATGGAATTACGTCGGTCATTACGCCTTGTGTGTTTGCAATACTCGTCTCCGCCTCGCGCTTCGCGCTCGTCTACGACTTGTATTGCAAACGCACACGCGGCGTATAATGACCGACTTAAGTTCCTTGGCGCACAATGTACTATTTCATCTCGTGTGTGTTTTTTCAAAATATCTCATTGTTTTTATGTTCTCAGTACTATTTCTAACCATTAAAAAAATAAAATAACTATCATTAATGCTCACGGTACTTGAAAATTTGTATTTTTACATTCTCATCCAGAGAAGGTATTAGAATTGTGTAAGATTTGCCCCCCTCCCCCTCCGCCCGGTTTTGATCAAATGTCCATTTTTTAATAATGATTTAAAAATTTATTATATATATGTTTCAAAAACGACTTACAATTAGATACTTTTTTTCTCCCCTTTTGAGGTAGCTGGAAAAAATCTTTCGAATTGTATGATTTATTAGAAAGATACGGAAATATACGCTGAAGTAATGGAATTTCCTTCTTCATTTGATATCAAATACAAATTCAGTCATTTTTATCTGAAGAACATAGAACATAACATACAGTCGTTGTGAGCGCGACGACCAAATATCGAGCGCTAAGCGCGAGTGTCTTGATGAGAATGTGTTCCTTTAAGGTCGATAGAACCTTAAGTAAATTAGTTCTTATTTTTATGTAAAACTGACGTAATTAAACCAAAAGCAAGTCATAACGATGAAGTTTACTAAGAGAGTATTAGCTCGCGAAGATCGCAATAGCGAGCATACGAAGTGCGAAAACCAGATTTTTTATCATGACACGTGGCCATAACATAAAAAATGTTGAATTGAACATCCTCTCAATCTTACATTTGGATCTTTTTAGACTGAAACTCCAATAACGTTTCATAACAAAAACCCAATGTTTCAACTTCTCGTAAGAAAACTAACAAAAAATTATAAATCCTTTATATCTTCTCTTGTTTAACGAACATATCTCTATGTGAAATTCTTTTTTATTAGGTAGCAATGTATTTTTCCAAACAGTGTATTCCTGATGAGGATCAACGTCGTTGAGCGAAAGCTTGTTTTTGAATAAACATTTTAGTAATGACTAGTAGATAAAAAAACCGTCATTCTACCAACAAACTAAATTACTGAGAATTGCCCATATATAAAAAATATGCTTCCAATTTTTTTCGGCTCATTTTTCAACAAAATGATTTTGAACTTTGGTTGAGGTAAAACGCTCAGTCTTTGCCAACTTAATTGATTTGCCTACCCTTGCAAATGTTAAAAATGTGAAGAAATCAATAGGAAAAAAATATTGATTTTTGGAAAATCTAATATTTCAAGATTAATATGTAACTGTTATCTTAGCCAAATACTAACTTACTTTTAAAAAAATAAATTGAAAATAATAATGCCAAAACTCCAGTTTACCAATTATATTCCAAAGCAGTAAATTGACATTTTATAGAAAATTTAATTTGTATGATCATTTAGTAAAAGCAAATTCGCTGCTAACAATCACATTTTTCATAAAATGGCAATAAGCTGCTCCGCAATATCTTCAACAAACCAATTGAAACCAATTTTTTTTTAAAGTACTTAAAACTTTCAAAAATTGCTTTAATTCTGAACTTGTTGAAATCATTTGTTTATAACAATCAAAAATATATTATATTGTACCATCAAGCCACATCCCTTTCGGGGTAGGCTTCTTGTGACTCTTCAAATTAGGGTCTCATTCACAGATTCTAACCATTTTTTTCATGGTCTGTCTCTGGGCACACTGCCATTTTACTTTACCTTGATACTTTTGTTTGTTCAGTCGTTTATCCTTCATTCTCTCAACATGCACAAACCATCTTAACGAACTTCTGTTACACATGTCAACTAGTGTCTCCTCTGCATCATATTCTTTGAGTATTATCTCATTACTCAGTTTCTCCATCAGTGTTTTGCCGCACATCATGCGCAAGAGTTTCATGTTAATCGCGTTAATTTTACTGTTATCCTTTTCTTGGTAGGTTCAGGTCTCACTAGCATACAGCACAGTCTGTATAAATACAGAATTATGTATTGCCTTTTTAGCTTAACTTGATATATTTTTACTTCTAATAATGCGTTCTACTCTACCGATAACCTTCTTACCCTCGTGTATACGTCTATATAACTCTGCATTTATCTTTACATCGTGAGTGACTAGGGTACCAAGATATACGTATCAGCTTCTTCTATTCTCTCATCGTTCAGGAAAATGTTGCATATTGCTTTCTCACCTTTCCCCTCAAACACCATCATTTTCATTTTATTGAAGTTAATTTTGAGGCCCATGTTCTTCATGCTTGTATTCAGTTTGCTCCAGATTCTTTGCAAGGCTTCGATTGACTCTGCCATAACAACCTCATAATCTGCGTACGCTAAGCCACGTACCCTCACTGTCTTGAGATCTACACCTTCTTCGTCGAAGAGGGCCATTCCTAGACACTTGTCCATGAATATAATAAATAGCCATGATGACATATCTCATCCTTGTTTCACGCCTTGCATAATACAAAACCAATCACACAGTTGTCCATTAACCCTCATGATACACACTGGGTACAGAATACCCGGCGGTTTTATGAATTTTCGAAAAAAGAACGAAAATTTTCCTTTTGTTTTTTGTAAATAAATTTTTTCTCGTTACATAAAACGGAATATAAATATTTTTTTCGTTTTCCAGAGTAAATTTCCTATCGATTTAAAAAAAAATGTCGCTCAAATTGATTAATTTAATCAGCAGATAGAAGCTTCCAAAAAGTCGCCGGGTGAAAAATACCCATGTGTGTATCATACGTAACTTTTTGATAAAGTGTATCATGAGGGTTAACCCTTACACTTGCATTACTACCTGCATATATTCTTTTTCTTGCTTGTGGGAGCCATCCGTTGACTCTGTACTCTTTTAGGACTTTCCAAAGGTTGCTTCTATCCACCTTGTCAAACGCTTCTTCTACGTCAACGAATGCACAGAAAAATTTTTTTGTAACTCTCAAACTTTTTTCTGTCGGCTGTCTCAAGCTGAACATTTGATCCACACATAATCGCCCTGGCATAAATCCACTTTAGACTTTCCATATCTTTTCTTCTGTTATTTTCATTACCCAACGAATAAGTATTTTCAAATATATTTTACTTATGGTACTTAATAAGCTGATACCTCTTTGATGATTGCAGTTTCTTTTATCTCCCTTTCCTTCGTATATTGGTATGATGATCGTCTTTTCCAGTCATCTGGAATTACTTCCATTTATTTTAATAATACTTGTACATGACTTCAAAGTGAATTACAGGCAAAAGTCACTTTATAAAAATTTTAAATCATTGAAAAATCTTAGAGTGCTGTTTATAAAAATACAATTGTTGATAAAAAATTAATAATTCATTATAAACTCTCAATCAGTATCTTCAGAATCTGCATTTATCGATTACACATTAAAATCAGTGAAACCAAAAATATATGCATTGTTAATGCATCGGAAGCTGAAAACTGCCGTTTGTAACAAAAACTAAAATAGGTTTAAATTCTAAAATATAAGGTAGGATATTATTTTGAACATTTTTTCATCCAATGTTCACAATATGCAGCGCCAACCCAGTGCAAAGACTATCTAAGCCCTGAGAAAAGTTCCTGTTTGCATAGGTGCTTTAATTATGTAACTTTTAATAATTAAAAATTCTAAGCAGCAAATCAAATTGCATGTTTATTGTGGAATTGCATCTAGCCTAATATAAAAGCAATATATGATAATAAGTTTCTAAAGTAGGATGCCCAATTGGAGCCATATATTGGCGCCCAAGACTTATTTGGGCAAAATCGGCCACATTTCCACACGGGTGTCAGGCAACACTCGCCGATATCTTGGGTTGCTCGTGCTCCATAGGGAAGCCTCAGCTATTTTAAAAATGTAATCTCATTTTGGACTTGGATTAGGTTTCGTTTTTATAATTACTTGATAGAATTAAGTTTTATCTACAAATAGATACAATTTCCATGCTATACTTGTTTCCATGAATTGCAAATGTTATATCCCTTCGAGCAAATCTTCCATTCTTTAGTTGTGTGAATTGTCTTCTGGATAAATTTCGTATATTTATTGCACAAATCTATCAGTTGGCGATTACTAACCGCTTTGAGTGTTCGTAGTGCTAAAAAAAATGAATTGTAGTTCAGTTTTGTTTTAGTGAGCGATTCGAGTTTCAGTGGTTAGTCATATTTGAACCTATTTAATTAAGTTTGTAAATATGCCTGAAGCTTTATTCAGATGCATTTTTTGTTCTAGAAAAGGACAGAGCACATTTATCGAATTCGTAAGTAGTTTTCAGAACAAGATTACAAATTCGTTATGCGTTTTCACGAATGACGAATGCGTCTTTCCAGAAAACACATGCAACTTTGTTTCTTGATCTTATCTTCTTTTATAACCTTGAATCGAGATCTCGACACTTCCTTGGTGGTATGCAAAGCAGTTACGAGTTTTCAAGGAGAAGGTCCAGATTTTGAGAAAACTGCCGCCATTGAACCCCCACAAATCAATTTGCAAGAAGCTATTTTGTAACCGGTAACAAATGCATAGCGGTATGCAGAACTTTTGACAAAGGGAAAATAAAAAGAACGGTACTGCTCCAGATTTTTACGCCTGTTAAAGAAAGTCAGGAGAAAATGGTCAAAAAAGTGTAGCCATCGGTCGAATTGTTATATGGTTTAACGTTTCTGGAGCGGTCGAACGTGCAATAGTCACCGACCTTATTGTATTACTTGTTTTCTAAAATCAAGGGTCGTAAAAATGTCGACTCGTACTCTTGCGAGCTGAATCGTGAAATTCTCCGGGTAAAAGTAAGAAATCCATAGAGAAAAGAAACAAAAATGCGGCGAAGCATTGAAGACGAAAATATACCACACAAAGGAATGAAAATTTTGAAAATTACAAAAAAAAATATTGAAAGCGCTTTCAAACGTATAGACGATTTCATATTATAGTAGGTATTATGAATTATAATCTAAAAAATTATCCGATGAATACCCAAACATGAAAGATCTACGTCGGTTTGGTCAACAGATATATTAGCAGAATCGAAAATCGTGTACTGTGGCACTGAGAAAAATGTTTGAATACACTTTCTTTGATTAAAACAAAATTTGATTAAAGTTTGATACAAAGAAATTCTTTGTTGAATTTAAATTGATTTTATCTTTCATGGTAAAGCTAATGTTTTTATATTTCAAACATAGCCTCAATATGACAAGAATATAGTCCAAAAGTTTCAGAATGCAATAATAATGGTTTTAGAGGCGATATGCAAAAAACCGCGCGGCGCCCGACCCTCCGCCCGGTATATGTATAATATGGGCCTGAAATTGTTCGCTGTTCTAGACCGAAAATTTAAAAGAGTCTTTCTCAAAACAACTTTTTTCAAATTTCCGTGCAACATAACTCAAAAAATAATTAACAGAATGGAATGCCCGTGTGTATACTTACGCATAATAAAATTTCCCACTAGTTGAACATCAGTGTTTAATCATATTACACAGTTAGTTTAATTAATAATTAATTATATTACAGTTAGTTAAAAATGTAATTTCCCTTTTTAACTAACTTTATTACATAATTCAAGATGATTATTTTTTTGAAAAATTCCTAGCATTTTCTTGGGAGCCTCGTTTTTATTATTAATTATGCATTTTTTCTTAAACTAGAAGGTTTATACAGACCACGCGACTTAAGTTCCAACGATATTATTAAAGTTGTAAATCCCTGTTTTTTATTCTTACATATGCGAAAATATATACTAAGACACTCACGAAGTTTCATTCAGACACTTTTTGTAATAAAAATCTCGAAAATCACTTTATTTATAGCAATTTAATTGAGGATTCCCCCTCAATTTAAATAATAAAACTGCTGCAAAGTACTTTGAGAGTGTTTATTATATGGTGTTCAATATTACATATCTTTAATTGTGATAATTTCATGAGCATTGTGCTTACTCACAGAGAGTTCTCTTTTATTTCTTGTTGATATGTGTAGAAGCATAGTTATGAAGAAATCAGAAATAAGTAAATATGATTGAAAAAGAGATTTTGGATTGCAGAAAAAGGATGGAGGGGATGGAAAAGGGGATTTCAGATTGGGAAAGAATTCTGACGGGTCGAGAAGGTGAATGTGGATTTTTTTATTATTCACTATTCCTTTCTATCATTTATTTTTTATTACTCATAGATTCAAGAAGATTTTTACAATGTTCAATAGATTTATTTAATCAAAACGAATACATTTTATAGTTAAAATATTGGTGTATTTCAAAAATAGAGGATTTTTTCTCATATAAACGTTATGCAAATTGATCTCTCTCTCTCTCTCTCTCTCTCTCTGTACATATATATATATATATATATATATATATATACAGGTCGCGCTTACGGACCACATAGCTCGAATACTGCTGAAAAACTAAAATCATATTTTAGAGCTAAAAAATGTTGAATACTCATTATTTTTTGAAATAAAAAAGGTTAAAGTTGGCCAATCACGATGCGTCTTTCAAAGTTAGTCAGTGCTGCTTCAATTTTTTTTAAATCCTCGACAGCACCCCAATTCACGCTAAACAGTTTTCTGACGAAACATGCAATTATTTTTAAAATAATAAACCATCAAACTTGTTTTTAAAGGTCACTGTTGTGAACAAGAAAACTTTTTAACGTGAATTGAGTTGCTATTAAGGATTTTTTTTAAGTTAAAGCACTACTGCCTAACTTTGAAAGACGCAACGTTGCAGCTCTCTCTTAAGGTCTTGATACCTCTCCTCCTTTTCTTTCTCCTTTGCAGCGATGTTGTATTCGGACAGAGCCGAGAATTCGATCACGAATATAGTTCGTTTCTCGAAGTCTTGGAGAACAATGTCAGGTCTCGAGTGAGCAACGGAGACTGCTGCCCGAAAATCGTAGTTCCAGAAAATTTGGCACTTCTCGTTTCGGACAATTGACTCTATATCCCTTGGAGCGTTCGGCAGGGCAGGGTCGCGACCAGCACCGTGAGAGCGACAAAGATGGTAATAACCCAGGTGCGAATTGACCGTTGGCCCACGGTCGGGCCAACCGTCGGACGGTCGGTCCAACTTTGTACGCCACTGGTCGGGCCAACCAGCTGAATGATAACGGTCAACCGCCTTTGGATTCTCAAAGTCGGCCCGATATTTGGTCTCATATATGGGCCATCTTTTAAGATGATGTCGGCCCAACCCTGGACAACAATGTGGGGCCGACTTTGATTTTGAAGGTTCGTACTACACAAGTGGAAATACACAAAATAGGTATTCAAAAAATAAATAGTAATTGATTGCGAGTATTTTGACTATAAATGTTAATGGTCCTGCTTAGATTGAATACATATATTACATTTTTTTGAATTATATTACAAATAAAATTTCTAACCCTACGGGGTTTCGAACCTACACCTATACCTGAATCTATCGCCTAGCAGTCGGGAGTCTTACCCATTACTCTATACCTGAAGAATTGAAGTCAATGAAAAAAACATCCTCATAAGCTACAGCTCAAAGTAGTTAAAAAACAATTTGTTAAATGTTTTTTCTCATTAGTTGTTGTATTATTATGCAACATATATAATATGAATATAAATTATATAATATTTTAATAAATAATTCAAACCAATGTTATGTCGACGGTCGGGCCATCTATTGTCCAGAGTCGGACTGAACGTACTTTAACGGCTTTTTTTTAACAATGAACCAGCGTTTATCCGACGGTCGGCCCATATTTGGGCCACGGTTTGACCGACCGTCGGGTGCAACATGATGACTTGTACAAGCCAATGTTATGCCGACGGTCGGGCCATCTCTTATCCACAGTCGGGCCGATCGTTCTTTCACAGTTTTTTTAAACAATGAACCAGCGTTCATCCGACGGTCGGCCCATATATGGGCCAAGGTTTGACCGACCGTCGTGTGCATCATGGTGACTTGTACAAGCCAATGTTATGCCGACGGTCGGGCCATCTCTTGTCCAGAGTCGGGCCGACCGTACTTTCACGGTTTTTTTTAACAATGAACCAGCGTTTATCCGACGGTCGGCCCATATTTGGGCCAAGGTTTGACCGACCGTCGGGTGCATCATGGTGACTTGTAGCTGACCGACTGCTGTATCCAGAGTTGGACCGACCGCATTCTTTCGGTCGTACCGACCAATCTGCCATAGTTTATCCGATCGTCGGCCCAACGTTGAGCCAGAAATGGGCCGACAGACGGCTTTTCGCCCAACGCCGACGTCGGTCGCCAACGTCGGTGAGACCATGGCAGCTTGAAAACACCTTAGTCGGCCCAACTCTAATTACCGTAGATCGGTTACCAAAGCAGGGCCAACTTCGGGCCGATGGTCAATCTCTGGCAGCCGACCGAATTTCGCACCTGGGAAAGTACTCTTAGGGCTGCATTATGTATTATGAGAGGGGGGGGGATAGAGGGCGAGAGATAGAGAGAGAGAGAGAATTTGGAACGTATTAAGTTACTAGAGTCCGTACACTTGAAAAAAATACACATAAACGACTTATTTATAACTGTAAAATTATGTCAATTTTTATATAGAGATAGCTATAAACATTCTATACAATTATACCAACTAAATATCAACTAGATTTTGAAAAAATTAGGTTTAAATGTCCTGGTATAACTGCCAATACTGTGATAATAATTCTCAAAAATGTCTAATTTTTCAAATTCACGTTTTACTATTCACGGAACATTTTATGAAAAAAGCTGAAACAATTTTTGAGCAAAATATAGAATAAAAACGATGTATTCTTATTGGATCCAGCTCTAAACTTAATAATAATGGGAATTATTTAAAACTACAAAATCTCAAAATTTAATGACGCTAGCTCTATTTATTTTCGACTAATAATGAAAAGTGTATTTTTGACACACACACGGGCATTTATTAAAAACTTAATTTTTTGACTCTTGAGGTCGAATTATGTGAAAATATGGCAATAAATGAAGTTCGAAAATTTCATTTGTGCACAAAGATTGCTCTATGAGCCTACGAGGAAGCAATATTTGTTTAAGTTTTTTTTTTTATACCATTAAGCCATTTCCCTTTCGGGGTAGGCGTGACACTACCCGATTAAGGCATTATATTATTATGTTCTCTGCTATTTTTAATCCATTTATACATTTTTTATTGGGTTTCATTCAACAGGATTTGACTTTCACAATTGTAGTGGTATCTTATACAGAATGGATGACAATTCAATAATTTTTTCTTTATAGAAAAGCTTATTACACATTAATGTTTTTCTTCCACTTCCTTACTCTTTTGGGTAGAATATAATTTTTTAAAATACTTTTGAAATTTTGAAAATATTACTAATTTTTCACGATAATCAAATTTGTTGAATTTTTTACTTTTTGAAAATTACCCTTCAAATCCATTTAAATATGCAAACAAATTGTTCCCGTAAACTGTAAAGTATATATATATATATATATATATATATATATATATATATATATATAT
>CAKNXH010069835.1:0-14816 GCA_932178445.1 Andricus quercusramuli
GTTGCTTTTCAAAAGCAAGATAAGAAAAAAGATGAATTGACAAAAATCGTGCACCCAAAAAATATATACAAATTCATTATCAATCACTTTTTGATTTGACGCGTAGTTTTTGTTTTATTCGTAGAAAACAATATTGAAATTTAAAAAAAAAATACAATTCTTGGACAAACGACACAAGCTAAAAAAATCGAGAGAGAAAAGTTGTCCACGCAAGAAAAAACAAATTTTTTAATAATCATTTTTTTATGAAACGCGTAGTCTTCGTTGTAATCCTAGAAAGATGACGTTACATATAAAAAAACTAAATTTTGGAGAAAAGATATAAGGTAAATAAAATGTTTGATAAGAAAATTGTTCTTAAATTAGATTTGAAAATTTTCTTTCAACTTTTTTTTTTCTCACGAGACACGTGATGGGAATGTGTTCGTTAAAGCCACACAGAAAAAACTGGGGTTTCTATTAGAACCAATTTTCGGTTCTAAAGGAGCTGCAACAAAAAGGAACCTCTGTTGCTGAAAAGGAACCCGAAATGATAAATGGTTTCTAAATGAACCCAAGTGTGGATTCAAGTGGTTCTAATAGAGCATTTTTCTCACTTCTGCCTTGACTCACTTCAAAGATTGCACAAGTTAATGATGCACATTTTGCTTTATAATTTTAATTAAATAATATTGCACTGGAAAAAATGTAATGAAGAAACTAAAATCATAAACATTAGTAATTCTTGAAAGGAAGATATCGCACATGAAATGTGACATTTTTGAAGGTTATGTTGCAAATCCGAAGTTTTACACTGCGTATGCACAAGAAGCGGGGACTATTCAAAATGATATAATATACACTTGCAGTATTAGGTTAATATACGATTTTTTCCAAGAAGCTAGGTATTTCTATAATTCAATTTAATTTGTTTTAAATAAGAATAAAAAACTTTTGGTAACATTTGTCTGTGTGACTATTCATAGTATTTATTGGTTACAAATCGGCCCGCGCTTCTCGGCACATTTGCAGTTGAAAACGTTGGCAACCGCCAATGGCCATCTATCGGATATAAACAAACTAAAAAGGAACCCTTAATAAAAGTTCCTTTAGAGCCTAAGTTCTGAATGATCCCAAGTTTCACTTGAACCGCAACATTACTGATCCCTCAGTTTTTTCCGTGCGAAGGCGATTTAAGAAAAGAGAATTCATAATCACTAAATTCCAGTTATCGATGGTTTCACATCCAATTTTAGGAGTCCTATGCAAAAATGTGAAGAAGTACAATAATCAAGTGAGTAGCGAGAGATAAATATATTATCGAGCCCGAAGTGCCAGAAGCGTGCTCAAACTTGCGAGCCGCGCGCGTAGCGCGCTATGACAATGCGCCCGCGCGGCGGGCAGATTTTTATATTTTATTCATTCAAAAATTTCTATTTAAAAAAGTGTTAATATCAAATTTTCGACACTTTTAATTGTAGAAGTATTCCATTTTTAATGCTTTACTTTTTACTTTTCTTATACTTTACTTTCAATTGAATTTTCATAAAATAAATGTTGACAAATAAATGAATAGCCACATATATGGTCTTTCAAATATGGCCATAGGTGTGAATTACCGCGGTTCTACTGGGAGCCAGTATCATTTTCATAGATAGCAGTTTTTTCCAGTGGGACCCTGCGGTGGTTGTTTACCCTGTTTTTTAGAGTATATATATACAGGGTGCCCCAGACTCAAGCGTCCGGACTTATATAGCCGTATAAAAATTAAAAAAATAAATCTAAAATTCCTTTTCGAAAAATCAGTTGAAGTTGAGTTTTTGAGTTATAAAATATTTAAGCTGGTCCAATCAGAAGCGCCGTATAAACAGCGGTGTGTGCGTGAACGGGATTCCAACGTAGTGTTCTCCCTTCGCTGACCCCACCTCTGCGCTCGCTTCGATAACACTGCGTTGAAATCCCGTTCACGCACACACGGCTGTTTATACGGCGCTGCTGATTGGACCAGCCTAAATATTTTATAACTGAATAACTAAAACTCCAACTGATTTTTGGAGAAGGAATTTTCTATTTATTTATTTTTTGTTTTTATGAGGCTATATAAGTCCGGACACTTGAGTCTGGGACACTCTGTATAGGGAGGTAAGAAGTTTATCGGTAGAACAGGGCCCATTATCAGAAGTAAAATTATATCCAATAAAGCTAAAAGGTCAATGCCTAGTTCTGTATATTTATACTAACTGTACTGTACGGTAGCGAGACGTGTACCTATGAAGAGAAGGATAAGAGTACAATTAATATGATTAACATGAAATTCTTGCGCGGGATATGCAGACTGCGAAAAACATGGTTCGAATGTGTTAATGTGACCCTAATTTGAAGAGACATAAGAAGCCATACAAACACAAGAGCTTGCATGAGAAAATGCATGGACGTGAAGGAAGGTAGAGAGGTATACCAGGACATAAAAGTGTGGAGACAAATAGTTTATAAGAAGAGTGTTAGTGGAGTAAATGACGCCTGGAACAAAAGACCTTGGATACCAATGGGCCCGAGTGGGGAGTCTCACATGATACTTTTGTGAGGCTCTTCACTTGGGGTGATCGCTAGAACGATTGATCAGCAACCTGGTTCGGAGCAGTGCTGCCTACCCCGAAAGGGAAATGGCTTGATGGTATAATTTTTGAAAGAAGTAAAATAGTGAGAAGCTAAAATTTAAATTTTTTGACAGCTCGTAATACACAATTGTTAAGTGAAACATCGATCGTAATGATCGTTACAACAGCAACATTTTTTTTCAATTGATATAAACGTTAAGGTGCTCGGAATTTATCATCCGTCACTTATGTGCATTGATATAATTGTAAATGAGATCTATAATCAATTTATAATAAATATATAATCAATTTGATTTATTCGAACTAATTTTGTAAGAAGCCTTGCCCATTACACCAGCGACATTTTATTTGTACGAAATTTTTTTTATTTATGTGAAGAAATAACTTTGCTCATATGAGAAATGAAAAGAGGGCATACAATTAAATTCTCCCTTAAGGGTTAAGCTTTTACTCTGTCTTTGAATAAAAATCGTTTGTAAACGATTTTGGCGGTTTCGATGTACGAAATTACACGAGCGGCACGTAAATTTTGGGACAATATCGACGATCTAATTACAATTTTTCTATACTTCCTACGTAATTTTTATTAATTCAACTTGATTCTAGAATCATTTTTAGACAAAATAAGTGATTTTAAGATATTCATCTCATAAAATATATAAATGAAAGGCTTTAATATATGTAAAAATGTATAATTGACACATCTATTACAATGACATTTCGCATATATCTGAGGTGAATTTGCCGCCTGCATTACAACGTTATGCATAGAAACTATTGTCCGATATGTACTTTTTGTCACAGCTAAACGTATCTCATGGTCGCAGTCAGCTGATCTTAATCCAATCATCAAATACAAAAAAATAACTAGGACATTAAATCCAAAGATTACTGAGAATTATTAGAAAGATGTTTGTTTTGTTGACTAGCGTTAGTTTAATTTAGCTTGTCGGTGGAATGACGGTTTTTTATCTACTAGTTATTGGTAAAATGTTTATTAAAAAACAAGCTTTCGCTCAACGACGTTGAGCTTCATCAGGAGTACATTGTGTGGAAAAATACATTGTTACCTAATAAGGAAGAATTTTACATAGAGGTATGCTTGTTAAACAGGAGGAGATATGAAGGGTTTATCTATATAAAGGGTTTAACATTTGGTTTTTGTTATAAAACGTTATTTTTACATTCTCATCATAATGAGAAGGTATTGGTTTTATGTGAAAAATGACTTTCGCGGATTCCGTCAAATGTCCACGTTTTGAGACCTCCTGAGTCAGAAAAAATAGTTTTCACGTCGGTGTCTGTCTGTCGTTGTCGTTGTAGTCTGTAAACACGATAACATTTGAAGAAATTATCCGATTGGATTGCCCTTCAGCACACTTCATAAGAGTGCGAAAAGAAAGGACGAGTTCGTCAGCCAGCTATTTTGGACGAAATTTCAAAAAGTTAGAACATTTTTAAAATTTTTGTGACCATTTTTTTCAAAATTTGGAATTTTTATTTCCGGGCCTTCGTAGCACATGGGAATTCGAAGAATTTATCCTCATGACTTTTATGATAGAAGGAAAATTGTCAGAGCTATAGCATTTTCAAAATCCAAACAAACAAACGAAAATTAACATTTTGAGCCAAATAACGCACGATATGAAAAAAAGTCAAAATAATAAAAAATCCAAAAATTTAATTTTACGGTCAAACTATGCAAGATACGACAAATGACAATTAAACAGAAATTGTGCACTCAAAAAAGATCTACACATTTGTTATTAGTCACTTTTTGATAGGATGTGTTGTTTTTGTATTATTTGTAAAAAATAACATTAACGGTGAAAATATTATTTAATTTATTTTATACGCCGCAGGCATGATTCGGGCGTATTACGTGCCTGTTTTCAGGAACTTAAGTAGCCCTTTATGGGTCAGTGGTGGGAGCAGTACAATAATGGCCCCATTATTGTACTGTACAATAATGGGGCCATTATTGTACTGCTCCCACCACTATCCACCATCCATTATAGTCGGCGTATCATTGGAGCATTGAAGAAATGCTTATCGTACATGATAAACCTACAGATAATGGGGGAGGTACAGAGGGGCCTCGGGGGTGGGTTGGGTTGTGGGGGGGTGGGGGGGGGCCCACTTCAATTATTGAAAATTTAAAAAAATTTGAGAATTTTGAAATTTTTTTGAAAATATCAGAAATTTTCGAAAAGTTTGAAAATTTTTAAAAATGTTGAGAATTGGAAAATTTCGAAAATTTTTGAAAATTATAGAATTTTTTACAATTTTTTACAATTTGAGAAATTTTTGAAAATTTTTGAAAATTTGAGAAATTTCTGAAAATTTTCAAAATCTTAAAAATTTTGAAAATTTTTGAAAATTCAAGAAATTTTTGAAAATTATGGATATTTTCAAAAATTACACAAATCCCCCAAAAAATTTCAAATTTTCAAAAATATCCAAAATTTTCATATTTTTCAAAAAATTTGAGACAAGCAAATATCAACCGGCTCAGTAAAAATCTTGTTAACCGGCGCTAAAAGTGAATTGTACCGATTCGACTCGCCACGTCAGACCTCCCCTGTGATACATGATAATCGGGGGAAAAAAACTTGTAAATCATGCCCTTGGTGTATAAAGTATAATGTGCACCATGGAATTACGTCGGTCATTACGCCTTGTGTGTTTGCAATACTCGTCTCCGCCTCGCGCTTCGCGCTCGTCTACGACTTGTATTGCAAACGCACACGCGGCGTATAATGACCGACTTAAGTTCCTTGGCGCACAATGTACTATTTCATCTCGTGTGTGTTTTTTCAAAATATCTCATTGTTTTTATGTTCTCAGTACTATTTCTAACCATTAAAAAAATAAAATAACTATCATTAATGCTCACGGTACTTGAAAATTTGTATTTTTACATTCTCATCCAGAGAAGGTATTAGAATTGTGTAAGATTTGCCCCCCTCCCCCTCCGCCCGGTTTTGATCAAATGTCCATTTTTTAATAATGATTTAAAAATTTATTATATATATGTTTCAAAAACGACTTACAATTAGATACTTTTTTTCTCCCCTTTTGAGGTAGCTGGAAAAAATCTTTCGAATTGTATGATTTATTAGAAAGATACGGAAATATACGCTGAAGTAATGGAATTTCCTTCTTCATTTGATATCAAATACAAATTCAGTCATTTTTATCTGAAGAACATAGAACATAACATACAGTCGTTGTGAGCGCGACGACCAAATATCGAGCGCTAAGCGCGAGTGTCTTGATGAGAATGTGTTCCTTTAAGGTCGATAGAACCTTAAGTAAATTAGTTCTTATTTTTATGTAAAACTGACGTAATTAAACCAAAAGCAAGTCATAACGATGAAGTTTACTAAGAGAGTATTAGCTCGCGAAGATCGCAATAGCGAGCATACGAAGTGCGAAAACCAGATTTTTTATCATGACACGTGGCCATAACATAAAAAATGTTGAATTGAACATCCTCTCAATCTTACATTTGGATCTTTTTAGACTGAAACTCCAATAACGTTTCATAACAAAAACCCAATGTTTCAACTTCTCGTAAGAAAACTAACAAAAAATTATAAATCCTTTATATCTTCTCTTGTTTAACGAACATATCTCTATGTGAAATTCTTTTTTATTAGGTAGCAATGTATTTTTCCAAACAGTGTATTCCTGATGAGGATCAACGTCGTTGAGCGAAAGCTTGTTTTTGAATAAACATTTTAGTAATGACTAGTAGATAAAAAAACCGTCATTCTACCAACAAACTAAATTACTGAGAATTGCCCATATATAAAAAATATGCTTCCAATTTTTTTCGGCTCATTTTTCAACAAAATGATTTTGAACTTTGGTTGAGGTAAAACGCTCAGTCTTTGCCAACTTAATTGATTTGCCTACCCTTGCAAATGTTAAAAATGTGAAGAAATCAATAGGATGAAGAACAATATTTTTGGAAAATCTAATATTTCAAGATTAATATGTAACTGTTATCTTAGCCAAATACTAACTTACTTTTAAAAAAATAAATTGAAAATAATAATGCCAAAACTCCAGTTTACCAATTATATTCCAAAGCAGTAAATTGACATTTTATAGAAAATTTAATTTGTATGATCATTTAGTAAAAGCAAATTCGCTGCTAACAATCACATTTTTCATAAAATGGCAATAAGCTGCTCCGCAATATCTTCAACAAACCAATTGAAACCAATTTTTTTTTAAAGTACTTAAAACTTTCAAAAATTGCTTTAATTCTGAACTTGTTGAAATCATTTGTTTATAACAATCAAAAATATATTATATTGTACCATCAAGCCACATCCCTTTCGGGGTAGGCTTCTTGTGACTCTTCAAATTAGGGTCTCATTCACAGATTCTAACCATTTTTTTCATGGTCTGTCTCTGGGCACACTGCCATTTTACTTTACATTGATACTTTTGTTTGTTCAGTCGTTTATCCTTCATTCTCTCAACATGCACAAACCATCTTAACGAACTTCTGTTACACATGTCAACTAGTGTCTCCTCTGCATCATATTCTTTGAGTATTATCTCATTACTCAGTTTCTCCATCAGTGTTTTGCCGCACATCATGCGCAAGAGTTTCATGTTAATCGCGTTAATTTTACTGTTATCCTTTTCTTGGTAGGTCCAGGTCTCACTAGCATACAGCACAGTCTGTATAAATACAGAATTATGTATTGCCTTTTTAGCTTAACTTGATATATTTTTACTTCTAATAATGCGTTCTACTCTACCGATAACCTTCTTACCCTCGTGTATACGTCTATATAACTCTGCATTTATCTTTACATCGTGAGTGACTAGGGTACCAAGATATACGTATCAGCTTCTTCTATTCTCTCATCGTTCAGGAAAATGTTGCATATTGCTTTCTCACCTTTCCCCTCAAACACCATCATTTTCATTTTATTGAAGTTAATTTTGAGGCCCATGTTCTTCATGCTTGTATTCAGTTTGCTCCAGATTCTTTGCAAGGCTTCGATTGACTCTGCCATAACAACCTCATAATCTGCGTACGCTAAGCCACGTACCCTCACTGTCTTGAGATCTACACCTTCTTCGTCGAAGAGGGCCATTCCTAGACACTTGTCCATGAATATAATAAATAGCCATGATGACATATCTCATCCTTGTTTCACGCCTTGCATAATACAAAACCAATCACACAGTTGTCCATTAACCCTCATGATACACACTGGGTACAGAATACCCGGCGGTTTTATGAATTTTCGAAAAAAGAACGAAAATTTTCCTTTTGTTTTTTGTAAATAAATTTTTTCTCGTTACATAAAACGGAATATAAATATTTTTTTCGTTTTCCAGAGTAAATTTCCTATCGATTTAAAAAAAAATGTCGCTCAAATTGATTAATTTAATCAGCAGATAGAAGCTTCCAAAAAGTCGCCGGGTGAAAAATACCCATGTGTGTATCATACGTAACTTTTTGATAAAGTGTATCATGAGGGTTAACCCTTACACTTGCATTACTACCTGCATATATTCTTTTTCTTGCTTGTGGGAGCCATCCGTTGACTCTGTACTCTTTTAGGACTTTCCAAAGGTTGCTTCTATCCACCTTGTCAAACGCTTCTTCTACGTCAACGAATGCACAGAAAAATTTTTTTGTAACTCTCAAACTTTTTTCTGTCGGCTGTCTCAAGCTGAACATTTGATCCACACATAATCGCCCTGGCATAAATCCACTTTAGACTTTCCATATCTTTTCTTCTGTTATTTTCATTACCCAACGAATAAGTATTTTCAAATATATTTTACTTATGGTACTTAATAAGCTGATACCTCTTTGATGATTGCAGTTTCTTTTATCTCCCTTTCCTTCGTATATTGGTATGATGATCGTCTTTTCCAGTCATCTGGAATTACTTCCATTTATTTTAATAATACTTGTACATGACTTCAAAGTGAATTACAGGCAAAAGTCACTTTATAAAAATTTTAAATCATTGAAAAATCTTAGAGTGCTGTTTATAAAAATACAATTGTTGATAAAAAATTAATAATTCATTATAAACTCTCAATCAGTATCTTCAGAATCTGCATTTATCGATTACACATTAAAATCAGTGAAACCAAAAATATATGCATTGTTAATGCATCGGAAGCTGAAAACTGCCGTTTGTAACAAAAACTAAAATAGGTTTAAATTCTAAAATATAAGGTAGGATATTATTTTGAACATTTTTTCATCCAATGTTCACAATATGCAGCGCCAACCCAGTGCAAAGACTATCTAAGCCCTGAGAAAAGTTCCTGTTTGCATAGGTGCTTTAATTATGTAACTTTTAATAATTAAAAATTCTAAGCAGCAAATCAAATTGCATGTTTATTGTGGAATTGCATCTAGCCTAATATAAAAGCAATATATGATAATAAGTTTCTAAAGTAGGATGCCCAATTGGAGCCATATATTGGCGCCCAAGACTTATTTGGGCAAAATCGGCCACATTTCCACACGGGTGTCAGGCAACACTCGCCGATATCTTGGGTTGCTCGTGCTCCATAGGGAAGCCTCAGCTATTTTAAAAATGTAATCTCATTTTGGACTTGGATTAGGTTTCGTTTTTATAATTACTTGATAGAATTAAGTTTTATCTACAAATAGATACAATTTCCATGCTATACTTGTTTCCATGAATTGCAAATGTTATATCCCTTCGAGCAAATCTTCCATTCTTTAGTTGTGTGAATTGTCTTCTGGATAAATTTCGTATATTTATTGCACAAATCTATCAGTTGGCGATTACTAACCGCTTTGAGTGTTCGTAGTGCTAAAAAAAATGAATTGTAGTTCAGTTTTGTTTTAGTGAGCGATTCGAGTTTCAGTGGTTAGTCATATTTGAACCTATTTAATTAAGTTTGTAAATATGCCTGAAGCTTTATTCAGATGCATTTTTTGTTCTAGAAAAGGACAGAGCACATTTATCGAATTCGTAAGTAGTTTTCAGAACAAGATTACAAATTCGTTATGCGTTTTCACGAATGACGAATGCGTCTTTCCAGAAAACACATGCAACTTTGTTTCTTGATCTTATCTTCTTTTATAACCTTGAATCGAGATCTCGACACTTCCTTGGTGGTATGCAAAGCAGTTACGAGTTTTCAAGGAGAAGGTCCAGATTTTGAGAAAACTGCCGCCATTGAACCCCCACAAATCAATTTGCAAGAAGCTATTTTGTAACCGGTAACAAATGCATAGCGGTATGCAGAACTTTTGACAAAGGGAAAATAAAAAGAACGGTACTGCTCCAGATTTTTACGCCTGTTAAAGAAAGTCAGGAGAAAATGGTCAAAAAAGTGTAGCCATCGGTCGAATTGTTATATGGTTTAACGTTTCTGGAGCGGTCGAACGTGCAATAGTCACCGACCTTATTGTATTACTTGTTTTCTAAAATCAAGGGTCGTAAAAATGTCGACTCGTACTCTTGCGAGCTGAATCGTGAAATTCTCCGGGTAAAAGTAAGAAATCCATAGAGAAAAGAAACAAAAATGCGGCGAAGCATTGAAGACGAAAATATACCACACAAAGGAATGAAAATTTTGAAAATTACAAAAAAAAATATTGAAAGCGCTTTCAAACGTATAGACGATTTCATATTATAGTAGGTATTATGAATTATAATCTAAAAAATTATCCGATGAATACCCAAACATGAAAGATCTACGTCGGTTTGGTCAACAGATATATTAGCAGAATCGAAAATCGTGTACTGTGGCACTGAGAAAAATGTTTGAATACACTTTCTTTGATTAAAACAAAATTTGATTAAAGTTTGATACAAAGAAATTCTTTGTTGAATTTAAATTGATTTTATCTTTCATGGTAAAGCTAATGTTTTTATATTTCAAACATAGCCTCAATATGACAAGAATATAGTCCAAAAGTTTCAGAATGCAATAATAATGGTTTTAGAGGCGATATGCAAAAAACCGCGCGGCGCCCGACCCTCCGCCCGGTATATGTATAATATGGGCCTGAAATTGTTCGCTGTTCTAGACCGAAAATTTAAAAGAGTCTTTCTCAAAACAACTTTTTTCAAATTTCCGTGCAACATAACTCAAAAAATAATTAACAGAATGGAATGCCCGTGTGTATACTTACGCATAATAAAATTTCCCACTAGTTGAACATCAGTGTTTAATCATATTACACAGTTAGTTTAATTAATAATTAATTATATTACAGTTAGTTAAAAATGTAATTTCCCTTTTTAACTAACTTTATTACATAATTCAAGATGATTATTTTTTTGAAAAATTCCTAGCATTTTCTTGGGAGCCTCGTTTTTATTATTAATTATGCATTTTTTCTTAAACTAGAAGGTTTATACAGACCACGCGACTTAAGTTCCAACGATATTATTAAAGTTGTAAATCCCTGTTTTTTATTCTTACATATGCGAAAATATATACTAAGACACTCACGAAGTTTCATTCAGACACTTTTTGTAATAAAAATCTCGAAAATCACTTTATTTATAGCAATTTAATTGAGGATTCCCCCTCAATTTAAATAATAAAACTGCTGCAAAGTACTTTGAGAGTGTTTATTATATGGTGTTCAATATTACATATCTTTAATTGTGATAATTTCATGAGCATTGTGCTTACTCACAGAGAGTTCTCTTTTATTTCTTGTTGATATGTGTAGAAGCATAGTTATGAAGAAATCAGAAATAAGTAAATATGATTGAAAAAGAGATTTTGGATTGCAGAAAAAGGATGGAGGGGATGGAAAAGGGGATTTCAGATTGGGAAAGAATTCTGACGGGTCGAGAAGGTGAATGTGGATTTTTTTATTATTCACTATTCCTTTCTATCATTTATTTTTTATTACTCATAGATTCAAGAAGATTTTTACAATGTTCAATAGATTTATTTAATCAAAACGAATACATTTTATAGTTAAAATATTGGTGTATTTCAAAAATAGAGGATTTTTTCTCATATAAACGTTATGCAAATTGATCTCTCTCTCTCTCTCTCTCTCTCTCTGTACATATATATATATATATATATATATATATATACAGGTCGCGCTTACGGACCACATAGCTCGAATACTGCTGAAAAACTAAAATCATA
Organism: Andricus quercusramuli; assembly: GCA_932178445.1. NCBI lineage: Eukaryota > Metazoa > Arthropoda > Insecta > Hymenoptera > Cynipidae > Andricus > Andricus quercusramuli. Next base: position 11,748 of record CAKNXH010069835.1, read on the forward strand.
TTTTAGAGCTAAAAAATGTTGAATACTCATTATTTTTTGAAATAAAAAAGGTTAAAGTTGGCCAATCACGATGCGTCTTTCAAAGTTAGTCAGTGCTGCTTCAATTTTTTTTAAATCCTCGACAGCACCCCAATTCACGCTAAACAGTTTTCTGACGAAACATGCAATTATTTTTAAAATAATAAACCATCAAACTTGTTTTTAAAGGTCACTGTTGTGAACAAGAAAACTTTTTAACGTGAATTGAGTTGCTATTAAGGATTTTTTTTAAGTTAAAGCACTACTGCCTAACTTTGAAAGACGCAACGTTGCAGCTCTCTCTGAAGGTCTTGATACCTCTCCTCCTTTTCTTTCTCCTTTGCAGCGATGTTGTATTCGGACAGAGCCGAGAATTCGATCACGAATATAGTTCGTTTCTCGAAGTCTTGGAGAACAATGTCAGGTCTCGAGTGAGCAACGGAGACTGCTGCCCGAAAATCGTAGTTCCAGAAAATTTGGCACTTCTCGTTTCGGACAATTGACTCTATATCCCTTGGAGCGTTCGGCAGGGCAGGGTCGCGACCAGCACCGTGAGAGCGACAAAGATGGTAATAACCCAGGTGCGAATTGACCGTTGGCCCACGGTCGGGCCAACCGTCGGACGGTCGGTCCAACTTTGTACGCCACTGGTCGGGCCAACCAGCTGAATGATAACGGTCAACCGCCTTTGGATTCTCAAAGTCGGCCCGATATTTGGTCTCATATATGGGCCATCTTTTAAGATGATGTCGGCCCAACCCTGGACAACAATGTGGGGCCGACTTTGATTTTGAAGGTTCGTACTACACAAGTGGAAATACACAAAATAGGTATTCAAAAAATAAATAGTAATTGATTGCGAGTATTTTGACTATAAATGTTAATGGTCCTGCTTAGATTGAATACATATATTACATTTTTTTGAATTATATTACAAATAAAATTTCTAACCCTACGGGGTTTCGAACCTACACCTATACCTGAATCTATCGCCTAGCAGTCGGGAGTCTTACCCATTACTCTATACCTGAAGAATTGAAGTCAATGAAAAAAACATCCTCATAAGCTACAGCTCAAAGTAGTTAAAAAACAATTTGTTAAATGTTTTTTCTCATTAGTTGTTGTATTATTATGCAACATATATAATATGAATATAAATTATATAATATTTTAATAAATAATTCAAACCAATGTTATGTCGACGGTCGGGCCATCTATTGTCCAGAGTCGGACTGAACGTACTTTAACGGCTTTTTTTTAACAATGAACCAGCGTTTATCCGACGGTCGGCCCATATTTGGGCCACGGTTTGACCGACCGTCGGGTGCAACATGATGACTTGTACAAGCCAATGTTATGCCGACGGTCGGGCCATCTCTTATCCACAGTCGGGCCGATCGTTCTTTCACAGTTTTTTTAAACAATGAACCAGCGTTCATCCGACGGTCGGCCCATATATGGGCCAAGGTTTGACCGACCGTCGTGTGCATCATGGTGACTTGTACAAGCCAATGTTATGCCGACGGTCGGGCCATCTCTTGTCCAGAGTCGGGCCGACCGTACTTTCACGGTTTTTTTTAACAATGAACCAGCGTTTATCCGACGGTCGGCCCATATTTGGGCCAAGGTTTGACCGACCGTCGGGTGCATCATGGTGACTTGTAGCTGACCGACTGCTGTATCCAGAGTTGGACCGACCGCATTCTTTCGGTCGTACCGACCAATCTGCCATAGTTTATCCGATCGTCGGCCCAACGTTGAGCCAGAAATGGGCCGACAGACGGCTTTTCGCCCAACGCCGACGTCGGTCGCCAACGTCGGTGAGACCATGGCAGCTTGAAAACACCTTAGTCGGCCCAACTCTAATTACCGTAGATCGGTTACCAAAGCAGGGCCAACTTCGGGCCGATGGTCAATCTCTGGCAGCCGACCGAATTTCGCACCTGGGAAAGTACTCTTAGGGCTGCATTATGTATTATGAGAGGGGGGGGGATAGAGGGCGAGAGATAGAGAGAGAGAGAGAATTTGGAACGTATTAAGTTACTAGAGTCCGTACACTTGAAAAAAATACACATAAACGACTTATTTATAACTGTAAAATTATGTCAATTTTTATATAGAGATAGCTATAAACATTCTATACAATTATACCAACTAAATATCAACTAGATTTTGAAAAAATTAGGTTTAAATGTCCTGGTATAACTGCCAATACTGTGATAATAATTCTCAAAAATGTCTAATTTTTCAAATTCACGTTTTACTATTCACGGAACATTTTATGAAAAAAGCTGAAACAATTTTTGAGCAAAATATAGAATAAAAACGATGTATTCTTATTGGATCCAGCTCTAAACTTAATAATAATGGGAATTATTTAAAACTACAAAATCTCAAAATTTAATGACGCTAGCTCTATTTATTTTCGACTAATAATGAAAAGTGTATTTTTGACACACACACGGGCATTTATTAAAAACTTAATTTTTTGACTCTTGAGGTCGAATTATGTGAAAATATGGCAATAAATGAAGTTCGAAAATTTCATTTGTGCACAAAGATTGCTCTATGAGCCTACGAGGAAGCAATATTTGTTTAAGTTTTTTTTTTTATACCATTAAGCCATTTCCCTTTCGGGGTAGGCGTGACACTACCCGATTAAGGCATTATATTATTATGTTCTCTGCTATTTTTAATCCATTTATACATTTTTTATTGGGTTTCATTCAACAGGATTTGACTTTCACAATTGTAGTGGTATCTTATACAGAATGGATGACAATTCAATAATTTTTTCTTTATAGAAAAGCTTATTACACATTAATGTTTTTCTTCCACTTCCTTACTCTTTTGGGTAGAATATAATTTTTTAAAATACTTTTGAAATTTTGAAAATATTACTAATTTTTCACGATAATCAAATTTGTTGAATTTTTTACTTTTTGAAAATTACCCTTCAAATCCATTTAAATATGCAAACAAATTGTTCCCGTAAACTGTAAAGTATATATATATATATATATATATATATATATATATATATATATATAT
>CAKNXH010069838.1:0-10269 GCA_932178445.1 Andricus quercusramuli
TCTGTGCGCAAGTTATAAAATCTCAGTTACATCGACAAACAAAACAAAAGTTGTCACAAACGGAAGGAAGAACACAGGCAAAAAGGTTGACATGTCATCTCATCCCAATGACCAATCGCCCAGCCACTGCAGTGCCACGCCCAGGAAGGAAGGTCTGAAGCAAGAACCAAATGCATCCGATCCTAATTTTGAAAATATCATGGAACAAAAAACAGCAAAAATAAACTCAAGCATTATCGAAACTATTTCCAATGAAGTACCACTTGAACACGACGGAGTTTTAGGAAGTGAATATTTTCGCAAGAACTACGTAAAAATAAATTATGCAGAGAAACAATTAGAAATCAATGAGAAATACTATCCATTTGATTCTTCAGAAATAATCTCAATTTCGCCTAGAACAAGTTCTGATTTTTATATACAAGTGAAAAACAATAACAAAGAAATAGGTTATGTCTCCGAATTGTTGCCTAAAGACAGCGGTACATATTCAGGGAACGCAAAGGTTAAAAATAAAAAAAGTGAAGCATTATTAAAAATCGCTAATACTCGTGAAGAATCAGTAGTACTTGCAACTCCAACTGTAGGAATTCTCGGCTTTGAAGAATTGACACCTGAAGATAAGGAAGTCCTTCATATACAACATAAAAATAAAAATAATAATTATCAAACAGTCGAACAAGTCCTTAGCTGTTTCTTAAGCTAAAATAAAGATGAAGATTATCTTTATAAAACTTTTAATATTCCAAATGAAGAGAGAGTAAAGCCAGTAAAAGAAGTACTATGCTTTGAATATTTAAATAAAGAAGAATATGCACATATAGGAAAACTCATTGAACAAAACGCAAACTGATCCCATATACCAAAAGAAATACTCGAATGCACAAACTTATTACAACACAGCATTATAACCACGGACGAAGTACCAGTTTTTACAGGACCATACAGACTCCCCCACGTTCAAAAATAAAAAATTCAAGATCAAGTCAAATAATTAATTAAGACCAAAATAATAAAGCCATCACAATCTCTATATATTATCCCAGTATTTCCAGTCCTTAAGAAACCGTACAAAAAATATCAAAGAATTCCTAGGACTAGCAGGCTATTTATGTCGACGGATTTTCAAAAATCGCAGCACCTTCAAATAAACTATCGATAAAAGACACACCATTTGTCTGTACAGATTCACAGCAAACTGCATTTGACACATTGAAAGAAAAATTATGTAACGCGACTTTATTGCAAAGACCAGATTTCTCGCAACCTTTTGTATTAACAACACACGCCTCAGGATTTGCCATTGGTGGAATTTTATCACAAGAAAGAAGTGCTAACAATCGTATTTTGTGTGACACATTTTGTCTCTATCTATACAGACACAAATTCGCGCTAGTAACCAATCACAAGCCTGATCAGAAGACTAACAAAATTGAAATTAATCTTAACCGAAGATGACATTCAAGTTGTCTATAAAGCAGGGAAAATTAATGTGAACGCAGACGCGTCATTAAGAAACCCCACAGATGTTAAAGAGGAAATATAAGAAACAGTTGAAGAAGAAATTGAAGAAAAAGATAATAAAATAATAATAATATAAACGAACTATAGGAAAGAGCCTCGGTGGCTCAGTTGGTTAGACGCTCGGACTTCACCTCAGAGGTCCGGGGTTCGATACCTGAGCCGGTACCTCTTGAAATTTTTCTATGTACCTTTACCAAAGGTTCTGGTGGTTCGGAACCCACCTTAAGCTGTAGGTCCCCCCACCATGCACTTGACTGCAACCCAGTCCGTGAATGATGGGGTAAAAACCAAGCTTTGTCCAACATGTCAGGGAACACGCTCTTATCAGGTCACTTGATTGCATTATAATCGTGCATCCGTGACTGATAATATATACCGGGACAACCCCGTGCATAATATTCAAACAAACAAAAAATCCAACTCTAACCAAAAATGCCTTTGACATATTGGGCAATAACCATCTTAAGCCTGAGAGAAAAATGAGCTTCCTCATTTTTTTTTTAAATATATATGATCAATGCCAACGGCAATACCACGCTGGAAACACCAGTTCCCGTAAGATCACTGAAGTTAAGCAGCGTTGGGCGCGGTTAGTACTTGGATGGGTGACCGTTCGGGGAATACTGCGTGGTGTTGGCCCGTCGTGGGTGTGGTGGACCCACACTGGTAGTATTTATCCACCTAGAAACACTACCCGAATCGGGTAGTGAGGCAATGAACTTTCGAGTTCGAAATGCTATTCAATTTTTTTTTTTATATATATATATATAATCAAAATTTAATAAGCTAAAATTTTTTCCTTTTTTGCGTGAGGTTTCAAACTTCGCGCTTTCACAATAGAGACGCATCAATTCCTCTTTCATTGTGGTATCCCAATTGATGCTCTCCCACGGTATTTCTGTTGAAGTGGTTGGCTGCAAATATCTGACGCTAGCCAAAGCATCCTGAGGAGACGCAGTTGATGTTTCACTGCTTACCGTATGTCGCAGATGTTCTTGCTGGCCAGCTGTTTGATAAGTCAAATCTACCTGACCATCTCGCAGCTCACCATCTCTTAACATTTAGGGTGACCAGAAGCACTACTGGTCGTGAGTAGTGGTTTCCCTTTCGTGCTGACATTTTGGCGTCCACTATGCACTGAGCTGCTTCTACGGTGCTACGTCCCTTTCTGAACCCGTACTGTCTGTCAGACACGTCCGACGTTGTTCCTTTAATCAGCCGTTGTTCCTTTCATCTCTTGGGAAAGCTTCCGGTTCTGAGGCAGCTAATGTACAAAGCCAACAACAAATTCGGGTTGTATCATCCACCTGCCTGGAGCACTTCTGATGAAATACCATCTGGGCTTGGGGATATCTTATATCGAATGGAGCTTACGGCTTTTCGAATTTCATCTGCCTCGAACAATGGGTACAATTGGGATATCCACTCGCACGTCTTTCTGCTCCAGATCCGCAGTCGGAAATAGCTATTCAACGTTATTTCTCATGGTTTTCCAGTCATGTCCGTCCAGCCTGTGCGTTTGCTCCGCTTGATGGGTTTTTCCAGTTGTTTCTTCATTTGAAGAAGTTCCGCAACTTTTAGGGCCATCTCGGCAGGTATTTTCTTTGTTCGCTGGACCTTTGGCGTAAGGAGAAGCAGACTTTTCTTAGCCGAGCAATTTTCTCCGACCACCAGTAAACCGGGTATCGATTCTTATTTGACTTCTTCTGGGGCATGGAAGCATCGTATGTTCGATGAATAAGAGCCACTGCCCTCTTAACTACAAATCCGGAGTCTTGCTTCGTGATGATATGATGGTGGTGATGGTGGTGATGGTGGTGATGGCTATCAACGACCCACTAAAAAACACCACCCCTTCCTGCAAACCCATGTTCCCAGAATCCGCTTTTGCTTTGCTTTTTTAGCGGCGCAGAGGTAGCACTCGAGAGTGTTTACGCACTCCACAGACCTGTGTTTCTTCTTGCCATACCTCCAGCATTCTCCTGTCCGATCAGGACCCTTACAAAGCGCTGACATGTGGCTAAAGGCTAGACAGCGGTAACATCAAGTGACCTGCATCTTCTTACGTACGCGACAGGATACCCATCCTACTTTCAGGTACCCTGCGCGTACCAATTTCATAGCCAATTCCTCAAACAGTTCCACAAAAGCCTTGAGAGTTCCTCTGAACGCCTTTTTTGTGAGACTATCGCTAATTCATCCTGCGTGCTGCTCATCAAAATGTCTTGTGACGGCCACCTCTGCATCTGTGGTTGTGTAGAGGTCCAATACCTCTACCTCAGTGCGAGATGCCAGCTCTCGCACACAACCCTCTCCTCAACAGCTGTTCTGATATCGTGCAATGGGTTCGTCGGCCTTCGAACGTCTTGTTTGGGCATGGTTGAATCTGAATTGCTACTTCTTCCTTTCCTAACTGCACGCATCATCCTCATAAGCAGATCACGTGTCATGCACCAGGCTCGTCGGCCTTCGGCAGGTTAGGGCTTGGATGTTTTCCTTCTTGACACGACTACTTGCGTGTCCTTGTGCAGGTAAGAACGAAAGAACCCATGTCCTGAGAGGAATTGAGTAACGTAGTAATTCGTTTCTCCGTGCTTTCGATTCAGCCGTGTGCTTAGCTGCTGTATCAGCCTTGCTGTCCATCTTCCTCGGTGGTCGCTATTTTACCGCTGTTGTCACTTTTCCACGGAAAGAGCTCTAGCTTCCTCTTTGATAATCTGCTTGCCCACTTCTTCTGTTCTTTCATATACTAGCTTTTTCTTGTGGGCCAAAAGGTCAATCGGTAGCACACCTGCGATCACTGGTACCGCTGGTTCTGATACCGTGCAATAGGAGCTCGCTATTCGAAGCGCCCCTCTCCGTTGGGCCGCGGCAATTCTTCTTCTGTACTTTTCCTGAGTTAGCGCATTTACCCATATCTCTGCTCCATACAGCATGATGGACTGGATCACTGTCATTAAAAGTCTGCGCTTGCTCGGTTTTGGGTGATGATGATGAGTAAGTGTTTTGTAAAAAATTGGCGTCAGCTATTTTGATTTGAAATAATAAGTTATTCTGCTATAAGAAATGATAAACAGAGTCACTTTCTGAGATTCTAATTATCGTAGAAGCTTGCAAGAAAGATGAACAATATTCCAACAAAATTAAATAATAAGATGGCTTTACTTCATCGTTTCTATAATCTATTGTCGCCAAAGTTTAAATTTTTTCGTTAAAATGTATTATATCTTTATTACCGTGACGGAGGTCAATTTTATGAAGGTGGCGTGGGGTCTTGCCACATTTTTCGCGAACCTGTGGCGTGGGCGTACACGGTTGGCCTTTATTGTCGCAGAATTTTCCTACAAGCAGGGTAACCATCTTCGAATGTACGTCTACGCCATTGGCCCATGAAAAAGGTGAGACGACCCCGTGGCGCCTCCATGAAATTTACATTTGTCACGGTCATAAATATCCATTACATTTTAGCGAAAAGAAATAAACTTCAACAATAATGAATAATAGAAACGTTAATGTAAAGACATTTTATTATTCAATTTTCTTGAATAATATTCATCTTTATCACAAGCTTCTGAAATGATTAGATGCTGACTACGTGACTAACACCAATTTTTTATACCAAACTTACTCTACTGATGTACTGATTTTGAGAACACCTTATTTAAAATTGCTAAAGATATAGCACGTCGAAGTAGGTATACTGGAAAATGCGTATGTGTTGGCAGATATGAACATTTGAATTATATATTCTTCATTAATGTTGAAGTAGATATGTAAAGGAGTATCTTTTCTCTCTTAAAAATTTCAGAAAAAATGACTTGCTGTGAAGAAAAGCAGCTTTTCATTTCTCTGTTATTTCTTTAATCGATATTTTCCCTGAATTAATGCATTCCATCAAAAAATGTAATACTGATGAAAATATGCATCTCTGCGAGTAGTCCAACTTTTGTTTGAAACTTTATCCTGTAAAATAAATATTTCTCTTATTTCAATGCTATATCTTATCGGGTAGACCGCGCACTTTATCGCTCTATGGCAGGTTTTTTCGTCCGAATTTTTTAACTGCCTTTTTGCACATCGTTCCCTGTATAAATGAACAATGCATAATAATTGATTTCAAGAGTTCACCTGTGATAAAATTTGATCTCAATTAGCAGCGGCTTTGGCGCTACCTAGCAGCACTTTCTACTCCACAAAATTATCTAGCAATGTACAGGTGCTGTTTCTTACATCATCTCTTACATGTGTATGAATTTTCATACTTGTACTAATTACATTACTTACCTAAATAAATTGACACCTTTGCCGGCTCGTCACCACTTACCTGCTTCTGTCCGCCCTGTCAGATAATCATTTTAATGTTCGTTATCATAAGTAGAACCTTGCAGGTGAAAATTTTCCTTGTCCCTATGACAATGTACATTTATGTTGTGGACTTACGGTTGGGCTATATGCCTTGGCCCCCAAAAACAGAGTCCCACTCCATATTTTTTTAGTTTTCAGTGTGATAAATTTTGGATTCCCTATTAAACGCTGCCAATCACTATTCAGAGTAGTAAATATTCCAAAAGTTCCCTCATATCCCTTCATTGCAAAGTGTGAACAGTAAAATATAGTGTACTTTTTATCAAATAGTACAGCAAATTGTTTCTCCGTGCAGATAGTGTGATAGAGAATTTTGTATTCGGGTGACTTATTTCTTATTTCCACTATTTTGAAAGTTTTTAAAACTATTATTCTTGTGCATATCCTCTTTTCTGAACGTGCCAAAAGTCACTTTTCCCTAGAACCCTGGCTTGACGTTAGATTTTCATCACATTTGTAAAAAATTATCTGATTTTGGAGGTTTTCCTCAGAGTTCCCTGTGAAAATATTTTCACGTGAAATGTAACCGATTAGCGGATTAAGGCATTCACATTTGAAGAATCGTACGGCCTAAGGGGTTAAATTACATTTCAGCGATTTTTCAGTTGACACAAAAGAAGGTTCTATAAAATCTAATTTTTAATTTTGAAAAAGTATACTTCGTGGAAAAAAGATTGATTGAAAGAAGTGACCCACTTCAGAGTGGGCGAACCTGATGTTCTAGAGACTTGTAATAGTGCTCAAATTAAAGATGGAACCTTGTAATTTAAGGTAATTATATTGAGAGAAAAAATGTATTTGCCTATCTTGAGCAGTAATAGGTATTTCATCATTACTCAATCGGAAATTCGACTTTCGATGCCTGTGCTAGGGAAGCAAATTAAATTGTCGACCCGTTCCACAGGCATCTCGAGTCGAATTTTCGATCATCGATATGATGAAAAATTGTATGCATGACTCGGGCCGAGGCAACGATTTCACTCTGTGATATCAGCCCTCGCTTCGCTCGGGCAGCTGATTTCGCACTCGTGCAATCGTTGCCTTTCGACCCCCGTCACGCAATAAACTATTCTCTACGCGCGGGCGCTCGCTCACTACTCCTTACTTCCCGGTAGCAACTTAGAGTAAGAGAGTCAGACACTGCGAAAAATTTCGGGAATTTTCGCCAGTATTCTGCATAGAATATTTCCAAATTTTGTTGAAGAAAATATTTTTTCCGAAAATAGGTAATTTTCCCTAATTTTCGGAAAAGTTTTAGAATAAGTGGGAACTATTTCCGAAAAACTCTGGACTATCTTGAAAATGTTAGAGAATTAACAAAATCATAAGCAAATGGGAAATTTTTGTTATTCTTTCGGGGAATTTTCATATACTTTATAGGGAATATTTTTTAATATTCTCATAAAAAGTTAGGAATGATTTTCTTATATTCAAAATGAAGAGTAAGATTAATAATTTTACACAGCAAGTTATATAGTTATTGATATTCATGATAATATGTTGATAATGTTATTATATATCATTTTTATGATTTATGGTCAGATATGGTTAGAGAGTTAGAGTTTGTAAATATGGCTAGGAATGCGTAGGTACTGTAAATCAATTTATGAACGATTTCGAACTATTTTTTGACCTTCTAAAGATCCACAGTAATCGATATCACAAAAAGTAGAAAATTATAGATATAAAGAATTATTAGAGGAAAAGAACAATCGTTTCGCAAACTCTTGTCCGTTGTCCTTTCCCAGAATTTGCTGGTTGCTCATTGCAGATGTGACATGACCAATGACCACAGGATGACGAGTGAACGAGCGACAATTTGTCAGTCGTGAGCGTGATTCTATCGCCGCGCTCGTCAGCTCTAGGCTTGGTAGGGATATTTCAGTCGTCAGTTCTTCGCCGGTTCTCGTCAAAGACAGTCACGTGACCAACCAATGTACTTACCTTGTCTTTGATTTCACTACAATCCGCTAAAATAATTCAAAACTTGCGCTGCTGAAAAAAACGCCTTACGAATCGAAGTGCACCACATTCAAGAATTAAATCAGTCGGTATTATTTCGGTGTTATGTGAACAGTGAGACCATCAATTCCCATAAACTAGTCTTATGAAAATAAAGAGGGTGCGGGTGGTTTGAAAAGTCGAGCACAGTCGATGAATCTCGCAGTTTTTTAAAATCGCGAGTCATGTCACGGCAGTTCTAATAATGCAGGCAAAAGGGAATTGGAGAAGACAATCATTTTTCCGGGCGCGTGAATAATTTGGCTAAGTACACACGAGTGATCTTGTGAAGTACAAACTACTTGCAGAGCCTCACTTGGTAAGTAACTTACATGTAAATGTATCAATAGTGTATAATTGAATGACTGCAATGACTAGTATTACGGAATTTTCCGTAAAGTCAGCCCTGAATGAGCTGCAAAAGGGGTTAGTCTTGCGGCCAATCCCGTAACGGTAGACAGTTCGTTAAATTATTGCAAACAAGAATGATTGCAATTCTATTATTATTATTTTTTTATTTAACTCTACAATGGTATATCTAAAATAAATGTCTGTATGATGCATTACGTTAAAAATAGAACTTTGTCGGAAAAATCAAAGAAAAATCCACGTTTTTTATATCTTAATATAAGTCAATTTATTCACGAAAAAACACTACATTTTTCTAATTTAATTTTTATTATTTAGAGTTTTCATCATTTAAGAAACAAAAATCAAATGGTGAAATTATGGTAGATAAGTAAATATGGAATTCTCTTTAAAAAAGGGTTGTGTATACAAAGCCGGTGAAGGTAAAAAAATTACCGGTAGAGAAAATTTTTTGACCGGATTTTTTAAAAGGAAGTGTCTACGTGTACCGAAATTTCGGAACAAATATCTCCGAACTACGACTTTGGCTATTTGTACCGAAATTTTGGTACGAATATCTGTCATTTACTATTTTGGGTATTTGTACTGAAATTTCGATACGAATATAGCTCTCGAATACTATACTTTGGCTATTTGTACCGAAATTTCAGGAGTAAACTTCCGAAAAGTGAATACCTGCGATTAATTTAAAACTCCGTATACCTATGCATATTGAGGTAAAAACTCCCAAAAACTATAAGAATGTAATGTTTTTCCGCTTAATTTCAGTAAATAATAAACAATTACAAAAAAGCTTAAGATAGAAGTTGTTGATCTCTTGGAAATACACCTTTTATGTAATATACAGTTTTTCTGAAAAACCAGTATTTTACATGACATCCCTACCCCTTTCCAAAGTCTTATGGGGGAAGGGACATATTGTGACTAGTCACAAAAATATTGTAGGTCTCATCCTCACCCTTTTCCAACATATCGCGTTGGGGGGAGGAAGGACACCTCTGTGAATGGTCACAGAAATTATGTAGGTCACATCCATACCCCTTCCCAACACCTCGGGTGGGAAGGGGGTTATCGGAGGTATCGGCTTTTCGGAAGTTTATCTCCGAAGTTTCGGTACAAATAGGCAAAGTAGTATCCGGGATCTATTCGTACCGTAATTGCGGTACCCGTAGACACGGCCTTCTTAAAAAGCATATTTTAAGGGTAGAGCCTAGACTGTCGGCAGAAGTATTGAAAAATTATTTTTTCTTCCATGTGTTTGATGCAACTGTTTGATCCACAATATCGGCCATCTTGCTAGTTGATGTCGCCGACTGAAAAACATTGGAAAATGTAAGGGGTAAAACTGCACTTATTTCTGTGAGTAATCGCAGAAGACGAAGCAGAGTGATGCAGGGATAGGGTTTCGAACAACACTATTTCTGTGACCAGACACAGGGGTGCCTTCCCGCTCTCAAGAAGTGTTGGAAGGGGGTAGACGTTCGACCAACATTATTTCTGTGACCAGATAGAGCGGTTCTTTCCCGCTCCCACGAAGTGTTGGAAAGGGGTAGGGGTTTGACCAACATTATTTCTGTGACATACAGAGGGGTGCCTTTCCGCCCCCATGGAGTGTTTGAAAAGGTTAAGGGCTTGACCAAAATTATTTCTGCCCTCACAGAGTGTTGAAATGGGGTAGGTGTTTGATGAACTTTATTTCTGTGACCAGACACAAGGGTGCCTTTCCGCCCCCATAGAGTGTCAGAAAGGCGTAGGGGTTTGACCAACATTATTTCTGTGAGCGAACACAGTGGTGCCTTCCCGGACCCACGAAGTGTTGGGAAGAGGTAGGTGTTTGATGAACTTTATTTCTGTGACCAGACACAGAGGTCCCTCCCGCCGCCACGAGCAGTTGGAAAGGTGTAGGGGTCTGACCAACGTTATTTCTGTGACCAGACCTAGGGAGGCCTTCTCGCCTCCACAAAGTGTTGGAAAGGGGTAGGGGTTTGACCAACATTATTTCTGTGACCC
>CAKNXH010069839.1:0-10269 GCA_932178445.1 Andricus quercusramuli
TCTGTGCGCAAGTTATAAAATCTCAGTTACATCGACAAACAAAACAACAGTTGTCACAAACGGAAGGAAGAACACAGGCAAAAAGGTTGACATGTCATCTCATCCCAATGACCAATCGCCCAGCCACTGCAGTGCCACGCCCAGGAAGGAAGGTCTGAAGCAAGAACCAAATGCATCCGATCCTAATTTTGAAAATATCATGGAACAAAAAACAGCAAAAATAAACTCAAGCATTATCGAAACTATTTCCAATGAAGTACCACTTGAACACGACGGAGTTTTAGGAAGTGAATATTTTCGCAAGAACTACGTAAAAATAAATTATGCAGAGAAACAATTAGAAATCAATGAGAAATACTATCCATTTGATTCTTCAGAAATAATCTCAATTTCGCCTAGAACAAGTTCTGATTTTTATATACAAGTGAAAAACAATAACAAAGAAATAGGTTATGTCTCCGAATTGTTGCCTAAAGACAGCGGTACATATTCAGGGAACGCAAAGGTTAAAAATAAAAAAAGTGAAGCATTATTAAAAATCGCTAATACTCGTGAAGAATCAGTAGTACTTGCAACTCCAACTGTAGGAATTCTCGGCTTTGAAGAATTGACACCTGAAGATAAGGAAGTCCTTCATATACAACATAAAAATAAAAATAATAATTATCAAACAGTCGAACAAGTCCTTAGCTGTTTCTTAAGCTAAAATAAAGATGAAGATTATCTTTATAAAACTTTTAATATTCCAAATGAAGAGAGAGTAAAGCCAGTAAAAGAAGTACTATGCTTTGAATATTTAAATAAAGAAGAATATGCACATATAGGAAAACTCATTGAACAAAACGCAAACTGATCCCATATACCAAAAGAAATACTCGAATGCACAAACTTATTACAACACAGCATTATAACCACGGACGAAGTACCAGTTTTTACAGGACCATACAGACTCCCCCACGTTCAAAAATAAAAAATTCAAGATCAAGTCAAATAATTAATTAAGACCAAAATAATAAAGCCATCACAATCTCTATATATTATCCCAGTATTTCCAGTCCTTAAGAAACCGTACAAAAAATATCAAAGAATTCCTAGGACTAGCAGGCTATTTATGTCGACGGATTTTCAAAAATCGCAGCACCTTCAAATAAACTATCGATAAAAGACACACCATTTGTCTGTACAGATTCACAGCAAACTGCATTTGACACATTGAAAGAAAAATTATGTAACGCGACTTTATTGCAAAGACCAGATTTCTCGCAACCTTTTGTATTAACAACACACGCCTCAGGATTTGCCATTGGTGGAATTTTATCACAAGAAAGAAGTGCTAACAATCGTATTTTGTGTGACACATTTTGTCTCTATCTATACAGACACAAATTCGCGCTAGTAACCAATCACAAGCCTGATCAGAAGACTAACAAAATTGAAATTAATCTTAACCGAAGATGACATTCAAGTTGTCTATAAAGCAGGGAAAATTAATGTGAACGCAGACGCGTCATTAAGAAACCCCACAGATGTTAAAGAGGAAATATAAGAAACAGTTGAAGAAGAAATTGAAGAAAAAGATAATAAAATAATAATAATATAAACGAACTATAGGAAAGAGCCTCGGTGGCTCAGTTGGTTAGACGCTCGGACTTCACCTCAGAGGTCCGGGGTTCGATACCTGAGCCGGTACCTCTTGAAATTTTTCTATGTACCTTTACCAAAGGTTCTGGTGGTTCGGAACCCACCTTAAGCTGTAGGTCCCCCCACCATGCACTTGACTGCAACCCAGTCCGTGAATGATGGGGTAAAAACCAAGCTTTGTCCAACATGTCAGGGAACACGCTCTTATCAGGTCACTTGATTGCATTATAATCGTGCATCCGTGACTGATAATATATACCGGGACAACCCCGTGCATAATATTCAAACAAACAAAAAATCCAACTCTAACCAAAAATGCCTTTGACATATTGGGCAATAACCATCTTAAGCCTGAGAGAAAAATGAGCTTCCTCATTTTTTTTTTAAATATATATGATCAATGCCAACGGCAATACCACGCTGGAAACACCAGTTCCCGTAAGATCACTGAAGTTAAGCAGCGTTGGGCGCGGTTAGTACTTGGATGGGTGACCGTTCGGGGAATACTGCGTGGTGTTGGCCCGTCGTGGGTGTGGTGGACCCACACTGGTAGTATTTATCCACCTAGAAACACTACCCGAATCGGGTAGTGAGGCAATGAACTTTCGAGTTCGAAATGCTATTCAATTTTTTTTTTTATATATATATATATAATCAAAATTTAATAAGCTAAAATTTTTTCCTTTTTTGCGTGAGGTTTCAAACTTCGCGCTTTCACAATAGAGACGCATCAATTCCTCTTTCATTGTGGTATCCCAATTGATGCTCTCCCACGGTATTTCTGTTGAAGTGGTTGGCTGCAAATATCTGACGCTAGCCAAAGCATCCTGAGGAGACGCAGTTGATGTTTCACTGCTTACCGTATGTCGCAGATGTTCTTGCTGGCCAGCTGTTTGATAAGTCAAATCTACCTGACCATCTCGCAGCTCACCATCTCTTAACATTTAGGGTGACCAGAAGCACTACTGGTCGTGAGTAGTGGTTTCCCTTTCGTGCTGACATTTTGGCGTCCACTATGCACTGAGCTGCTTCTACGGTGCTACGTCCCTTTCTGAACCCGTACTGTCTGTCAGACACGTCCGACGTTGTTCCTTTAATCAGCCGTTGTTCCTTTCATCTCTTGGGAAAGCTTCCGGTTCTGAGGCAGCTAATGTACAAAGCCAACAACAAATTCGGGTTGTATCATCCACCTGCCTGGAGCACTTCTGATGAAATACCATCTGGGCTTGGGGATATCTTATATCGAATGGAGCTTACGGCTTTTCGAATTTCATCTGCCTCGAACAATGGGTACAATTGGGATATCCACTCGCACGTCTTTCTGCTCCAGATCCGCAGTCGGAAATAGCTATTCAACGTTATTTCTCATGGTTTTCCAGTCATGTCCGTCCAGCCTGTGCGTTTGCTCCGCTTGATGGGTTTTTCCAGTTGTTTCTTCATTTGAAGAAGTTCCGCAACTTTTAGGGCCATCTCGGCAGGTATTTTCTTTGTTCGCTGGACCTTTGGCGTAAGGAGAAGCAGACTTTTCTTAGCCGAGCAATTTTCTCCGACCACCAGTAAACCGGGTATCGATTCTTATTTGACTTCTTCTGGGGCATGGAAGCATCGTATGTTCGATGAATAAGAGCCACTGCCCTCTTAACTACAAGTCCGGAGTCTTGCTTCGTGATGATATGATGGTGGTGATGGTGGTGATGGTGGTGATGGCTATCAACGACCCACTAAAAAACACCACCCCTTCCTGCAAACCCATGTTCCCAGAATCCGCTTTTGCTTTGCTTTTTTAGCGGCGCAGAGGTAGCACTCGAGAGTGTTTACGCACTCCACAGACCTGTGTTTCTTCTTGCCATACCTCCAGCATTCTCCTGTCCGATCAGGACCCTTACAAAGCGCTGACATGTGGCTAAAGGCTAGACAGCGGTAACATCAAGTGACCTGCATCTTCTTACGTACGCGACAGGATACCCATCCTACTTTCAGGTACCCTGCGCGTACCAATTTCATAGCCAATTCCTCAAACAGTTCCACAAAAGCCTTGAGAGTTCCTCTGAACGCCTTTTTTGTGAGACTATCGCTAATTCATCCTGCGTGCTGCTCATCAAAATGTCTTGTGACGGCCACCTCTGCATCTGTGGTTGTGTAGAGGTCCAATACCTCTACCTCAGTGCGAGATGCCAGCTCTCGCACACAACCCTCTCCTCAACAGCTGTTCTGATATCGTGCAATGGGTTCGTCGGCCTTCGAACGTCTTGTTTGGGCATGGTTGAATCTGAATTGCTACTTCTTCCTTTCCTAACTGCACGCATCATCCTCATAAGCAGATCACGTGTCATGCACCAGGCTCGTCGGCCTTCGGCAGGTTAGGGCTTGGATGTTTTCCTTCTTGACACGACTACTTGCGTGTCCTTGTGCAGGTAAGAACGAAAGAACCCATGTCCTGAGAGGAATTGAGTAACGTAGTAATTCGTTTCTCCGTGCTTTCGATTCAGCCGTGTGCTTAGCTGCTGTATCAGCCTTGCTGTCCATCTTCCTCGGTGGTCGCTATTTTACCGCTGTTGTCACTTTTCCACGGAAAGAGCTCTAGCTTCCTCTTTGATAATCTGCTTGCCCACTTCTTCTGTTCTTTCATATACTAGCTTTTTCTTGTGGGCCAAAAGGTCAATCGGTAGCACACCTGCGATCACTGGTACCGCTGGTTCTGATACCGTGCAATAGGAGCTCGCTATTCGAAGCGCCCCTCTCCGTTGGGCCGCGGCAATTCTTCTTCTGTACTTTTCCTGAGTTAGCGCATTTACCCATATCTCTGCTCCATACAGCATGATGGACTGGATCACTGTCATTAAAAGTCTGCGCTTGCTCGGTTTTGGGTGATGATGATGAGTAAGTGTTTTGTAAAAAATTGGCGTCAGCTATTTTGATTTGAAATAATAAGTTATTCTGCTATAAGAAATGATAAACAGAGTCACTTTCTGAGATTCTAATTATCGTAGAAGCTTGCAAGAAAGATGAACAATATTCCAACAAAATTAAATAATAAGATGGCTTTACTTCATCGTTTCTATAATCTATTGTCGCCAAAGTTTAAATTTTTTCGTTAAAATGTATTATATCTTTATTACCGTGACGGAGGTCAATTTTATGAAGGTGGCGTGGGGTCTTGCCACATTTTTCGCGAACCTGTGGCGTGGGCGTACACGGTTGGCCTTTATTGTCGCAGAATTTTCCTACAAGCAGGGTAACCATCTTCGAATGTACGTCTACGCCATTGGCCCATGAAAAAGGTGAGACGACCCCGTGGCGCCTCCATGAAATTTACATTTGTCACGGTCATAAATATCCATTACATTTTAGCGAAAAGAAATAAACTTCAACAATAATGAATAATAGAAACGTTAATGTAAAGACATTTTATTATTCAATTTTCTTGAATAATATTCATCTTTATCACAAGCTTCTGAAATGATTAGATGCTGACTACGTGACTAACACCAATTTTTTATACCAAACTTACTCTACTGATGTACTGATTTTGAGAACACCTTATTTAAAATTGCTAAAGATATAGCACGTCGAAGTAGGTATACTGGAAAATGCGTATGTGTTGGCAGATATGAACATTTGAATTATATATTCTTCATTAATGTTGAAGTAGATATGTAAAGGAGTATCTTTTCTCTCTTAAAAATTTCAGAAAAAATGACTTGCTGTGAAGAAAAGCAGCTTTTCATTTCTCTGTTATTTCTTTAATCGATATTTTCCCTGAATTAATGCATTCCATCAAAAAATGTAATACTGATGAAAATATGCATCTCTGCGAGTAGTCCAACTTTTGTTTGAAACTTTATCCTGTAAAATAAATATTTCTCTTATTTCAATGCTATATCTTATCGGGTAGACCGCGCACTTTATCGCTCTATGGCAGGTTTTTTCGTCCGAATTTTTTAACTGCCTTTTTGCACATCGTTCCCTGTATAAATGAACAATGCATAATAATTGATTTCAAGAGTTCACCTGTGATAAAATTTGATCTCAATTAGCAGCGGCTTTGGCGCTACCTAGCAGCACTTTCTACTCCACAAAATTATCTAGCAATGTACAGGTGCTGTTTCTTACATCATCTCTTACATGTGTATGAATTTTCATACTTGTACTAATTACATTACTTACCTAAATAAATTGACACCTTTGCCGGCTCGTCACCACTTACCTGCTTCTGTCCGCCCTGTCAGATAATCATTTTAATGTTCGTTATCATAAGTAGAACCTTGCAGGTGAAAATTTTCCTTGTCCCTATGACAATGTACATTTATGTTGTGGACTTACGGTTGGGCTATATGCCTTGGCCCCCACAAACAGAGTCCCACTCCATATTTTTTTAGTTTTCAGTGTGATAAATTTTGGATTCCCTATTAAACGCTGCCAATCACTATTCAGAGTAGTAAATATTCCAAAAGTTCCCTCATATCCCTTCATTGCAAAGTGTGAACAGTAAAATATAGTGTACTTTTTATCAAATAGTACAGCAAATTGTTTCTCCGTGCAGATAGTGTGATAGAGAATTTTGTATTCGGGTGACTTATTTCTTATTTCCACTATTTTGAAAGTTTTTAAAACTATTATTCTTGTGCATATCCTCTTTTCTGAACGTGCCAAAAGTCACTTTTCCCTAGAACCCTGGCTTGACGTTAGATTTTCATCACATTTGTAAAAAATTATCTGATTTTGGAGGTTTTCCTCAGAGTTCCCTGTGAAAATATTTTCACGTGAAATGTAACCGATTAGCGGATTAAGGCATTCACATTTGAAGAATCGTACGGCCTAAGGGGTTAAATTACATTTCAGCGATTTTTCAGTTGACACAAAAGAAGGTTCTATAAAATCTAATTTTTAATTTTGAAAAAGTATACTTCGTGGAAAAAAGATTGATTGAAAGAAGTGACCCACTTCAGAGTGGGCGAACCTGATGTTCTAGAGACTTGTAATAGTGCTCAAATTAAAGATGGAACCTTGTAATTTAAGGTAATTATATTGAGAGAAAAAATGTATTTGCCTATCTTGAGCAGTAATAGGTATTTCATCATTACTCAATCGGAAATTCGACTTTCGATGCCTGTGCTAGGGAAGCAAATTAAATTGTCGACCCGTTCCACAGGCATCTCGAGTCGAATTTTCGATCATCGATATGATGAAAAATTGTATGCATGACTCGGGCCGAGGCAACGATTTCACTCTGTGATATCAGCCCTCGCTTCGCTCGGGCAGCTGATTTCGCACTCGTGCAATCGTTGCCTTTCGACCCCCGTCACGCAATAAACTATTCTCTACGCGCGGGCGCTCGCTCACTACTCCTTACTTCCCGGTAGCAACTTAGAGTAAGAGAGTCAGACACTGCGAAAAATTTCGGGAATTTTCGCCAGTATTCTGCATAGAATATTTCCAAATTTTGTTGAAGAAAATATTTTTTCCGAAAATAGGTAATTTTCCCTAATTTTCGGAAAAGTTTTAGAATAAGTGGGAACTATTTCCGAAAAACTCTGGACTATCTTGAAAATGTTAGAGAATTAACAAAATCATAAGCAAATGGGAAATTTTTGTTATTCTTTCGGGGAATTTTCATATACTTTATAGGGAATATTTTTTAATATTCTCATAAAAAGTTAGGAATGATTTTCTTATATTCAAAATGAAGAGTAAGATTAATAATTTTACACAGCAAGTTATATAGTTATTGATATTCATGATAATATGTTGATAATGTTATTATATATCATTTTTATGATTTATGGTCAGATATGGTTAGAGAGTTAGAGTTTGTAAATATGGCTAGGAATGCGTAGGTACTGTAAATCAATTTATGAACGATTTCGAACTATTTTTTGACCTTCTAAAGATCCACAGTAATCGATATCACAAAAAGTAGAAAATTATAGATATAAAGAATTATTAGAGGAAAAGAACAATCGTTTCGCAAACTCTTGTCCGTTGTCCTTTCCCAGAATTTGCTGGTTGCTCATTGCAGATGTGACATGACCAATGACCACAGGATGACGAGTGAACGAGCGACAATTTGTCAGTCGTGAGCGTGATTCTATCGCCGCGCTCGTCAGCTCTAGGCTTGGTAGGGATATTTCAGTCGTCAGTTCTTCGCCGGTTCTCGTCAAAGACAGTCACGTGACCAACCAATGTACTTACCTTGTCTTTGATTTCACTACAATCCGCTAAAATAATTCAAAACTTGCGCTGCTGAAAAAAACGCCTTACGAATCGAAGTGCACCACATTCAAGAATTAAATCAGTCGGTATTATTTCGGTGTTATGTGAACAGTGAGACCACCAATTCCCATAAACTAGTCTTATGAAAATAAAGAGGGTGCGGGTGGTTTGAAAAGTCGAGCACAGTCGATGAATCTCGCAGTTTTTTAAAATCGCGAGTCATGTCACGGCAGTTCTAATAATGCAGGCAAAAGGGAATTGGAGAAGACAATCATTTTTCCGGGCGCGTGAATAATTTGGCTAAGTACACACGAGTGATCTTGTGAAGTACAAACTACTTGCAGAGCCTCACTTGGTAAGTAACTTACATGTAAATGTATCAATAGTGTATAATTGAATGACTGCAATGACTAGTATTACGGAATTTTCCGTAAAGTCAGCCCTGAATGAGCTGCAAAAGGGGTTAGTCTTGCGGCCAATCCCGTAACGGTAGACAGTTCGTTAAATTATTGCAAACAAGAATGATTGCAATTCTATTATTATTATTTTTTTATTTAACTCTACAATGGTATATCTAAAATAAATGTCTGTATGATGCATTACGTTAAAAATAGAACTTTGTCGGAAAAATCAAAGAAAAATCCACGTTTTTTATATCTTAATATAAGTCAATTTATTCACGAAAAAACACTACATTTTTCTAATTTAATTTTTATTATTTAGAGTTTTCATCATTTAAGAAACAAAAATCAAATGGTGAAATTATGGTAGATAAGTAAATATGGAATTCTCTTTAAAAAAGGGTTGTGTATACAAAGCCGGTGAAGGTAAAAAAATTACCGGTAGAGAAAATTTTTTGACCGGATTTTTTAAAAGGAAGTGTCTACGTGTACCGAAATTTCGGAACAAATATCTCCGAACTACGACTTTGGCTATTTGTACCGAAATTTTGGTACGAATATCTGTCATTTACTATTTTGGGTATTTGTACTGAAATTTCGATACGAATATAGCTCTCGAATACTATACTTTGGCTATTTGTACCGAAATTTCAGGAGTAAACTTCCGAAAAGTGAATACCTGCGATTAATTTAAAACTCCGTATACCTATGCATATTGAGGTAAAAACTCCCAAAAACTATAAGAATGTAATGTTTTTCCGCTTAATTTCAGTAAATAATAAACAATTACAAAAAAGCTTAAGATAGAAGTTGTTGATCTCTTGGAAATACACCTTTTATGTAATATACAGTTTTTCTGAAAAACCAGTATTTTACATGACATCCCTACCCCTTTCCAAAGTCTTATGGGGGAAGGGACATATTGTGACTAGTCACAAAAATATTGTAGGTCTCATCCTCACCCTTTTCCAACATATCGCGTTGGGGGGAGGAAGGACACCTCTGTGAATGGTCACAGAAATTATGTAGGTCACATCCATACCCCTTCCCAACACCTCGGGTGGGAAGGGGGTTATCGGAGGTATCGGCTTTTCGGAAGTTTATCTCCGAAGTTTCGGTACAAATAGGCAAAGTAGTATCCGGGATCTATTCGTACCGTAATTGCGGTACCCGTAGACACGGCCTTCTTAAAAAGCATATTTTAAGGGTAGAGCCTAGACTGTCGGCAGAAGTATTGAAAAATTATTTTTTCTTCCATGTGTTTGATGCAACTGTTTGATCCACAATATCGGCCATCTTGCTAGTTGATGTCGCCGACTGAAAAACATTGGAAAATGTAAGGGGTAAAACTGCACTTATTTCTGTGAGTAATCGCAGAAGACGAAGCAGAGTGATGCAGGGATAGGGTTTCGAACAACACTATTTCTGTGACCAGACACAGGGGTGCCTTCCCGCTCTCAAGAAGTGTTGGAAGGGGGTAGACGTTCGACCAACATTATTTCTGTGACCAGATAGAGCGGTTCTTTCCCGCTCCCACGAAGTGTTGGAAAGGGGTAGGGGTTTGACCAACATTATTTCTGTGACATACAGAGGGGTGCCTTTCCGCCCCCATGGAGTGTTTGAAAAGGTTAAGGGCTTGACCAAAATTATTTCTGCCCTCACAGAGTGTTGAAATGGGGTAGGTGTTTGATGAACTTTATTTCTGTGACCAGACACAAGGGTGCCTTTCCGCCCCCATAGAGTGTCAGAAAGGCGTAGGGGTTTGACCAACATTATTTCTGTGAGCGAACACAGTGGTGCCTTCCCGGACCCACGAAGTGTTGGGAAGAGGTAGGTGTTTGATGAACTTTATTTCTGTGACCAGACACAGAGGTCCCTCCCGCCGCCACGAGCAGTTGGAAAGGTGTAGGGGTCTGACCAACGTTATTTCTGTGACCAGACCTAGGGAGGCCTTCTCGCCTCCACAAAGTGTTGGAAAGGGGTAGGGGTTTGACCAACATTATTTCTGTGACCC